>BGPT01003446.1:17361-40017 GCA_003297045.1 Symbiodinium sp. clade C Y103 | reverse complement strand
CAAAAGCAAAATCTCAGGAACGCTGCCAATGAGGTAAATTCGTGCTTTTCGACAAGCAATGGTAATGTCACTCGTGGCCCATGCGCTTCAATCATGATGATTTTTTCCTTCTATCTGGGGTGCCAAAGTGTAACCAGGGTGCCAGAGCTAAGTACTGATGGCACATCACTATCTCGACAACCAGAGCTTTTCACTATTATTCATTATTTCCTGAAACCGGCGGCATCTCAGAGCTAAGAGCTCATGTCACATCGACATCCCAGCACCAAGAACTTTTCACCTTGAAGGAAGCGAAGTACTGATGCCAGACCACTTTCTCAACACCAAGACCCTTCACTTCCATGTTGTTTGACCACTTTCTCGACACCAAGACCCTTCACTTCCATGTTGTTTGCAACCATGACTTCCCACTTGAGCCTTTGAAATCTAGAGACCCCAGAAAATCCTATCATCTACCCCACTCTGACATCACACTGCCATGCCAACGGAAACTAAGAGCATCAAGCTGAAAGCAATACGGGGATGAAAACTCCAAAATAAATCGCTGGCGCAGAAAGTAGTCAATTCTTTGATGTCCACGAGAAACAGCCGGCAACGCAAATTAATAATTCCACTGACAACCAGGGCCGGTTCGCGGCATCAAATAGCTCTTATCAAAATTTTGCTCTCTACACGCAGCGAGTGGTGGGATTCTTGGTCTTGTTTTTAATCCTCGTTGCAGTTGTCCTTCTTTGTCACTGGTTCTTACGTGGTTCTTACTTAGTTCCTAATCTTGTTGCTGGTTTTTTCCTTGGGGCAACAGCAATGAGGGCACCAGCAGGAGTAGAGGGAGCAGAAGACATAACGACAGAAGAAGAAGACAACACAGCATTAAAATAGTTGTACTGTTATGACTTCTTGGCCTAGGTTTTGCTACAGTTGTTGCTGTGGTTTTATTATTAGTAGTATTATTTTATTTTTGTTATCATTATTATTAGTATGAGTAGTAGTAGTAGTAGTAGTAGTAGTAGTAGTAGTAGTAGTAGTAGTAGTAGTAGTTGTTGTTGTTGTTGTTGTTGTTGTTGTTGTTGTGGTTGTTGTTGTGGTTGTTGTTGTTGTTGTTGCTGTTGTTGTTGTTGTTGTTGCTATTGTTCCTGTTGCTGTTAATGTTGTTAATGTTGTTGATATTGTTGATGTTGTCATACGATTCCACACGATTCTGCTACTGGTACTGCTACTTCTACTCCTGCGACTAGGTTTTGCTACAACAACTACTACTAGTACATTCTACTAGTCAGTTCTTAGTTCCTGCTGACTCCTAGTAGTAATGCCATATTTACTGCTACTATTGCTGCTGCTACTATATTTACTGCTGCTACTACTGTTGCTGCAGCACTTCTATTTCTACTGATGCTACTGCTTCTGCTACTGTTACTACTCCTACTCCTATTCTTACTCCTACTACTGCTGTTGCTGCTACTCCTGCTGCTACTGCTGCTACTACTACTCTTATTAACTACTACTACACTACTACTACTACTACTACTACTACTACTACTACTACTACTACTACTACTACTACTACTACTACTACTACTACTACTACTACTACTACTACTACTCTTTTTCTTCTTCTTCTTCCCGTCATACTACTGCTACTCGTCCTTTTGCTACTGTCTACTTCTACCTCTACTTGTTGTTGTGGTGGCGTTGGCGGTGCCAATTCATATCTGGATTTTGTTGGAAGTCTCGTTGTCTAATTCTTGCTTCTGTCCTTGTCCTCGTTCTTGTTGTTCCTGTTGTTGTTGGTGGTGGTGGTGCCGCTGCTGGCGCTGTTGCTGTTGCTGTTACTCCTACTCTTGTTGTTGTTGTTGTTGTTGTTGTTGTTGTTGTTGTCGTTGTTGTCGTTGTTGTCGTTGTTGTCGTTGTTGCTGTTGCTGTAGCTGTAGTAGTAGTAGTAGTAGTAGTAGTAGTAGTAGTAGCAGTAGTAGTAGTAGTAGTAGTAGTAGTAGAAGTAGTAGAAGTAGTAGAAGTAGTAGAAGTAGTAGTAGTAGTAGGAGGAGGAGGAGTAGTAGTAGTACTAGTAGTACTAGTAGTAGTAGTAGTAAGTTGTTGTTGTTGTCCTTGTTGTTGTTGTTGTTGTTGTTGTCCTTGTTGTTGTTGTTGTTGTTGTTGTTGTCCTTGTTGTTGTTGTTGTCCTTGTTGTTGTTGTTGTTGAGTAGTAGTAGTAGTAGTAGTAGTAGTAGTAGTTGTTGTTGTTGTTGTTGTTGTTGTTGTTGTGGTTGTGGTTGTGGTTGTGGTTGTGGTTGTGGTTGTGGTTGTTGTTGTTGTTGTTGTCGTTGGGGTTGGTGTTGGTGTTGGTGTTGTTGGTGTTGTTGTCGTCGTCGTCGTCGTCATCGTCGTCGTCGTCGTTGTCGTTATCGCGTCGTTGTTTTTATTTTGTACTTTAGAAAAAAATTGCAATCTACTTAAAGGCCAACAGAACTAGGTATCATCGCGGTACGCTCAAGCAGCGTGCAACACCACATGTTGTGAAATGCAAGAAATCGATAGTCCAGAGCTCGGAAGGAAATCATCACTGCACTCAAAAAGAGCTGTGCCACTCACTCACTGCGCTCAATCATTTTCCGCTCCAGGGCTGGTCAAATCGCATCGGAAGGCAAAACCAAGCGAGTGCTGCCATGCAAGTGTCAGCTGGCAGTTACTTGAAGCCATGGTATGCGACATGCGTTTCTTCTAAGAGAGCTGATTCAGCTCACATCCTCATCACATGTTCCAGGTTCCTCTTCGGGGTCTTCCATATTTGCATCATTATCATCATTGGTTTCTAACTCAGGCGACTCAGCATGCTCAGCGGCAGGAGGTTTCTCTCGTTCCAAGTAAGCTCGCTTCATTTCATCCTGGGCCGCTTCGCATGCATTGGGATGGCCTGTGGACTAGTGAGCGCATGCACTAGACTCTAGACCGTCAACGATCAATCCAAAACCAGGCGTCATTACTCTAAATATGTAAAATGATTTCCTATGATTTTTATGATATATGAAATATGATATATACTATAAGAGAATATGGACTATATATATTTATTGTTAAAAGATTTCTAGTGTATCTATACAAATATTCTCAATATTATACAAATATTAAATATCAAAAATACTATATTACATTTCTGTTACCAAAAGGACGGCTACTCAGTAAGCTCCCTTCTTTCTCCTTTCACCTCAGCTGGTCAAGGTCGGAACCTGCGCCTTGCAGGTTTTGCTTTGGGATACCGGTCAAACCGGCCTGATCAGCCTTCAACGGAACGCCTCCGTTGTGGATGCATGTCAGACGCCCTGACATTGATCCAAAGAAAACAGTGCTATTTTGGGTCAAGGCACTTGAGCCAAAATATCACATGGTAAAGAAATGATCAGTGCAAACCCAAGCCTTCCATAACCTGATGCACACATAAATATTATCTATCTGTATATCTATATCTATATTATATATATATATATAATATACATATTGTTTATTATGTGATATCTATATGTTTTATATCTATTTAGACTCATATATATATATATATATATATATGATTCATAATATCAAAGCTCCCCGTTTCAAACAAGGCGCAGCCAGGGCATCGACCTCGGCTCGAGGCTTCCCCTTTTCCACCTCCAGCCTGCAAGCTTCCTTAGATGAAGCGTCACTGACCCTGCGAGATGTGAGAATGACATTCAAAAAAGGAACGCTTGAAAGCTGAAACGGGATATGCAATGGACCACTAAGCTGCAATCCGCTATTTCGACAAGTTTATCGTCAGGGATGCCCTCTGCAGTCTTCACCTGAGCACTACTATGATAACTGAAGCTTCCAAATGGTGAAACTCACTGCTCACCCGAAAGCCTACAATCAATAATCTCTCGCGAATTCCAAGATTGCACTTGAAGTGGGGTCAATGAAAACCTTAGGCTCAAACTGTGGTCACTTCCTTCCCGTTCAATTTGATCCCGATCTTCTTGTCCTTGTGGTACCAGTACTTATAGGCGCGAACTTCTGCAGCGGGTCGTTTCAACACAGGTGCCTTGGCTGATGCCGGTCGCTTCAGAGCAGGGCCAGGTGCAGGCTTTTGTTTGGCAACAGGCTTCGGCTTGCTGGCCGCAGGCTTACTTTTCGCCTTTGGTTTCGACTTGGCTTTGGCCTTCGGTTCTGGGGCTTCAGCTCCAGCATCCTCAACTGGTGGCCGGGGTGGTGGCACAGCTACACTCTTCCCAGTACCAACACTGCCCCTTTGCTGGTTATCATCATCATCACTCAAGTCAGTGACCGCTGGAAGAGGCATGGCTTGTCACTGGCACTGGAGCCTTTTGAACCCGACTGTGGGAGAAAGGGAATTCAGAGGAGGAAAATGTATGAAATTGAAGTTACTGTGGCCGTGACATGTTTCCTGAACATCATCCTGAAGCAATCAGCAACCTGCGGAAAACTTGGCTGTTTCCACTCCTGCTGCTCGCAAATGGTTGGAGGCACATCAAAATTTCGGCGTCTCACACGACAGCCAGTCTGACATCACCAGTGACATCCTGATCACCCAAGGCGCACAGCCGTCTTGGCTGGGAGATCAACTGCACAGCACAACCACATTTTCGGTTTCAGCGGTGTCACCACTGCTGGAGTAGGACTCACCTTCACCTGACAGGCCAATCAAAACAAAAGATGATTTTCAAACTGACCGTCACTGCTGCTTGAAGCTGGTGGTGCAACTCAATGGTTTTCAAATTCCTGCTTGGGATTCGTAGGCCGGGCCCTGCCTCCCAGACTTGGCGAATGTAATCCCAACCCATGAGCTTCTGAAGGTTGCCGGCCATGGTGTTTCCCATCATTGTAGCTCTCATGTCCATGCGGTTGGCATCTGCTGCTGCGGGCTTGGGCTCGAACGTGTTGACCCGTTGCTTGGGCGTCACAGAGTAACGAAAAGCCAGTGGGTTGCCACTGCCTGCCTGCAAATTGAATTGGATGCAGTCTGTCAAAAAAAGCTCAGCCAGCAAACATTTTGTAACAACAAGTATCAAGGCTGGAGCAGATATTTCAATCCAGCCTCCAACTTGGCTGAAATGTCGTGGTCAATCATCGAAAGGTCTGTGATGCCAGTCGTCTGGCAAGTCTGACATGCAATTTCCGCCAGGCAAGTCAACTTCTTGGAGCCACCAGAGTCAACATTGACCAGGACCATCAGCTCAATATCGGATTGCAAGAGCCAAGGCAACATTCTGTCCCCTGCTCCACGCGCCACACCTCAGATCCAAAGCAATGGTAACAGTACTTACGAAATTGGACATCAACACTGAGCTGCCACCTTTCAGTTTGAATCTGAGTCTGGCACTTGCTCCTATCTCGGAGAATGATCCCAAACCAAAGCCAAACAGCTCGCAAGCAGGGAGCGCCACAGCGGTGTCTCCGTCATTGACAAGCCAGCACTGGAAGTCTGCGGTCAAGGTCACAGTCACAGCGTCATTGGATGCAAGCTTGCAGGTTGCATAGAGCCTGGGCTTAAGAACCAAAGCAATGAATATGAAAATGACCTAGATGCTCACCATTGAAAGCTCCAACGACAAGCAACTCCTTGTCGCACTTAAAGCTGCTCTCGGACAACTTTGCCAGTGGTGCTGCCGTGCGGGTAGTGCTGACAGGGGCATCTGGTGGTGTAAAGCTCGGGTAGCAGAGAGTGCGGGGAGCGGTACCTCGGTTCGGCTGTGAGCCGCTGGACCCACCGGTTCCATGGTTCTGCGGCTGCGGGGTTCCTGCTGCAAGAGGCTGAAGGTACCTCAGGAGTGGGTTCTGATTGAGCTTTTCGATCGTCTCCTGCAACTTGGTGGAATGGTCTCCCAAGGAATCCAGGACCGTCTGAGGCAGCCTCAGGCTGAACAGGGGAAAATGATAGAGAAATGATCGAAGATTACACTCAAAGCTGGTTATGCTGATTCTATTCAACTCTCGGTGAGTAAATGAGTCTAGAAGCGCAACTTTGCAGCCTGAGATGGTCAAGACTTTCATCACTGGAATTGAATCCGTAAGCGGACTTTGTGGTCGATTCGCTGGTCCTGCTTCATCGCTTGCATCCCACCAGTCCTCAGGCAGTCAATCTCAATGCCACTGGATGCATGTCAAGGCAAGAGGATAGAGGATAGGGTCACACTGAATGAGGAAGCTGAGGTTGGATCACTGTGAATAGCGGCTGCCATGAAAGCTGAAGAATCTTTGGCGATGGCGTCGTCTTCAGTCATGTAAGCCACAAAGCGCCAATCAAGTCCACGGCAAGTCTTGATATAATCGTGTTGGAGAAGCCATGTTGCCCGTCCCCACTCATTGAACCTGAAGATTGAAATGCCAAGCTTTCCCGATTGTCTGGTGCGGTCAAGCTCTCTGCATCCTAGAACTAACTCTAAAAACACAAATTGTCTGAATGCCTCATTCTTCGTTGTAATAATTGCTACAAGTAACCTTGAATGGAGCAAATCCACAACATACACAGGAACTCCTTCTGCGTATTCGGTTCCATCGATGATGCCAGCAAGAATCTGGCGGGTGCATGTCACCCCCCTTTGGGCTGCCTCAGCAAGAAAGCAGTTCAATAGTTCTGATATAGTACTGACTTATAGTGAGGTGACTGTGTCGCAGTGTGTCAAAACATGTTCTTATGTGACATAGTATGCTGGTGCGATGAACTTGGCTACTATGTGTTGTTTGAAATGTGTGCCCTCAAAGTGCTTTGAAGGCACACGTGCCGGTGGGTTGGCTGGCCGCTCATAGTCATCGGAAACAAGTTCGCTCACACGGGCCCTTGTTAAGCCCGACAGAACACCGAGCCAAGCCTTCGACTTCTGCATGCCATGGGTCTTGTGGATCGAAGAAGCAATCAGCAAACCTCAGGCACAAAGGGGTTGAACCTGAGGACAAAAGGGTTGAAAATTTTGGCTTCTGAATAAATTAAATCATCCCTGCGCAGCCAGCTCACATTGCTGCGTCCGCTTTCGCTTGTCTCCACCATGGATGGAATCAGTGAATTGCAGTGACAAATCTGTGACTTCCATTGACCTGAAGATGCAGGGGCTGGGCTGCTGTTAGATATCGCTGTTGCAAGATGCAACTACACAGTTTGAGAGCTACCTTGCTAACGAGTCTCCCTACAAAGCGGTCTTCCAGTGCTCTGCGGTGCTTCACAATCATGACATGGGATGTGCCGGAATGCACAACGGGAAGCAAAACCAAGAGGACTGCATTGCAATTCCCGTGGCAGACTGACTTTGCAACTTCTGCTGCTTCATCCAAAGCAACAGGGCCTCAGCCGCAATAGCCAATGAAAAATGGCAAATGAACTACCAAAATTTTAAAGCACCAAGCGGTTCCATGCTTTGTGTCGCATATGGAGCTGTTGAAACCGAAGGACGGGAAGGCCACAGAGACGCATCGAGGATCATGATGGTGGGCCTCAGGAGCCATCTACCATCATTGACTATCAACCAAAGGGGCGTGGAATGAGGTAGATTGTGAAGAGAGGAAATGTTTTAGACTTCTGATGTCTGAAGTGAAAGGGGGTGTGAAATCAAATTGAATGGCAATGGATAAATTAAATTTGGAACGCAAAAAAGATGGTAATCATCTGCCGCAACGCATCACATGTAATTTCTAAAACTAGTATGGCAGCATCATGAAACTCAATCGTATCGCAGCTCCAAAAACTAAACTTAGTTACTTTGTTGAGAATCGACATCTGCATGCAGCCTGCAGGCAAGCTTGACACGGCAGCGTGAGAGACATCCCCTTGCCACTGCAAGAGGTCCGCTTGGCATTCAAGCAAAGAGTGCTCCATCTGCACGTACTTGTGCTTCTGCTCCATGAATTTTGCAACTGCCTTTTGACCCTTCTCGTATCTGTTGGCCAAGTACTTCATGTCCAGCGAACCCTGGGGAAACCAACGTCACTTTGCACTTGATTTCATACTCTCTTAACAAATCACAGAATGTCGCCCGGAGCAACTTGATCAGAATGTCACTCCTCACAAGCCACAAGTCCTGGCCTGCTGCTCTGAGTGCAACTTGATCTTCTCACAGTGATCCGTGAGAGCACTGATGTCCAGGTTCAAGTTGTTTGCGGTCTGTTCCGAAGAGGCAGCTGCTATGCGCTGCGCAAGCCTAGCCATGATGGGATGCACCAAAGGATCTAGACACGCACAGGCCTACAGTCGCACACATCCAGCCACTGTTGTGCTAAATGCTAACAAGCCAAGATGCTCTTCAGCAGCATTGTTTTTCTCGTCATCGATCTGATCCAACATGATCAACTTGACAGCTAGACTACATGCTGACTGACCCAAGCATGGGATATGTTTGCTGCGGATGCTGGATGCATTTATTAGCAAAACCGATGAAGCTACTAGGCCTGTTTCTGGTACTTGTTCAAGGCAACCCTGAACAAGCTAACTCGACTGAGGTCCACGGGTGGAACGCTTTCCTCCATCAGCTTCAAGAGATCATTGTCTCCGTGCTTCAGCAAAAACCTCATGCGTGAGCATGAAGTGCAGTGAAAAATCAATGGGATAGGATGCCTCAGAATTGAGGGAGTAAAGACTGAATCTGATTATCGAGGGGCCCCTTCTGAATGGCTGGCATCTGGGCAGAGGCGAAATCATTTGGAAACTTGCTCCGAAACACATGCTCGCAAAAGGTGAACAAGCAGCAGCTTCTGAGCAAGGGATCCTCAGATCAGCGGTCCCAGGATCTAGGCGAACCCTAAGCTAAATTATTACTATTTGGGGCCCTGGTCAAAAACAAATAGCTGCAGCAACCAGTTGTGACAATACCAGTGGCTAGTGTCTAGCTCCTTGGAGTTCCAAGCTCGGCGCATCTTGGGCCCCATGTTGTTGTAGTCAGTGGACATGCGCTCAACAAAGAGTGCCAGGTTCTGCTGGTTCAATGTCAACGCATCGGCCCAAGAACTCTGACTGTTCGTGGCAATACACTCACCCTCATTGAACAGCCCAGAGGCCAGAGCTTCATGGGTAAGAAACTTCTGCATGGAATGTTGCCTCAGGCAGGCTACTAGTGTATTTGTTTTCTTAGAGGCATCTTAAACACCATCGGAGCTGAAAACAATGAATCGACCTAAATGAACTATGGCGCTTCACCAGTTGCGCCAAACGATCACCAACTTCAGCAGGGATTGAGTTCAAGAGATTCAGGGCCGCATTGGCCTCACTGCGGCCAATGCCATACGCCTGGATGAGCTCCGCTGCATTATTCCAAGCCTGCTGGCTGGCACTGCTGGCAGAAAACTAGTCTTTAAAGGCCGGACCACGAACAGAAGGGAATGTTAAGGAGGGACATCAGTTGTATTTCATTGGCACTGCCTTCAGTTCCTTGGCGCCATCTTTCCCAAAGTTAGCCATAAGCCGCATCTGAAAAACCAAGTTGAAAGCATTTGGCCGACGGCGCACTGCAGTTGATTCCAGAGTGATACCTCGAGGCTTCACATGGAAGCTGGAAACAAAAGACTGCTGCACTGTCAGCTGACCTTGGTGCAAGAGAGTTGCTCCTGTTCTGGCTCACCAGCTGGGAGGGATCAGTCAGACCAGCCACCACACAAACATTGGCATGGATGGTGCAAAAGGTCCTTGCAAGAAATCCAAATGCATGATGACATCCGTAGACTCATTGAATTAAAGTGGTCAAATGCTGTGACACATGAACGCAGCCACATGTGATCACACCCATAGACTCATCAAGTGAAAGTTGTCAAATGCAGTGACACAATGCTGCCACAAATCTTTCGCAGGGACTCGGGCCAGGCCTCCGACTGAAAAGTTATCAAAGAAACATCGCATTGCACATCACCAGTGAGAAAGGACAAAACAAGCAGCTGATCAGTGAGGCCTGAAAGAATTCGGAATCTTCCCAGCAAGCCACTAGAATGGTCAGGGCGCTGACACTTCTCGACCAACCCTTCACCATGAACGCATGCTGTGGCCACAGCATGTCATCAGTGCAGTCATCACCAAGTTGGGAGGGAGGAATGTTGAAATTGGGCTTGCAGCCAGCATCCGGTCGCATGCTTGAAATTGCTAAGCGTTCAACACCAGGTATCGAAGGATCCGTCTTCAGCCTCAGAAAGTCAATGTTCAAACGACAAAAGGTAAATGTGCAAGCTGGGGCATTGTTCCCAAGGCCCCTGCCCACGGCCAACCATGAGCTGGCACAACATCAAGTGGCTGTCCTGGGATTCATCACTGGTTAGAACATTGATTGGAAAATTGGCAGTGAAGAGACTCCAAGCTGACAGCTGCACAACCCTAACCAAACAAGCCAAAGCTCCGGTTCCACCAGCCCCTTCAGCCCACACTGAGGGAGATGAACTAAATGCCATGGTCGAAGACAGACCGAGCCGTTCTGCTCCATGTCACCGGCTTTGCAGTAAGACCTTGACTTCACATAAACAATAAAAACTAAAATGGCCCCAGTGAACAACAAAGTAACATTTGAACAAAGATTTCACAAAGTCATGTAGACATCTTTCATTGATGACCCCAATGTCTACCAGAGAGACCCGATGCAACTGATAAGGCTGAAAACTCTGAGTTTTTGACACCCCAGGTTCTGCTGGAAAAGTCTTCTCCACGAACTGCAGGAAGGAAAGCATCTTGTCCTGGCACCATGCCAGTTTCGGCAGTGACCATGCCTACAGGGACTTGAAAGTTCAAGATCATGTGATGGATGTCTCTTGAAGCCTCTGTGTTCAGCTTTTGCGCCAAATATCGGTCAATGCTCTGGTGCTGTTCCAGGTGGTTTGACCTGTGACACTTAGCACTGGGCACAATGAGAAAACAAAAGGAAATCATGTCAATGACTGCCATCATGTTGATTGCCATTGGTTTCTGAAAAATAGGCAAGGGACAGCCATGAAGTAAAAAGTTTCACTGGCCCGGAGTCATCGGCAGTAGATTCTGACCCACCAGATGTCACATCAACCAGGGCCTTTTGGCTCTTGGATTTCTGGGAAGTGTCACTTCCAGACTTCCTTTTTGCAGGTGCCATGGAAAAAACCCTGACAATGCAGTGCCAAGGGAACAAACAAGGACGATGCTTGAGCAATCGCAAATTTATAGGTAAGAAAAAACTGCACCGATGCTCTTGGCCAAATTTCGCACAGTTATTATGTGTTTGCCTCCCTCATGGGCTCCACAGTTTCAAGTACGAAGCAACCTTTCTCCCCTCTGCGTCCGAATCGGCCACTGGAGTCAGATCGAAATCGACCTGGCACGTGAAGAAAAACACCAGAGCTGAGCAACATGAGTCATTTCTCTGAAGTAAGTTTCTGGAAAAAACTGAGCAACCTCGACTGCACTATGTTTTGTGCAACATCAGAACAACATCCAAATCGTTTTCTGCAAGATCGTAACAACATCAAAGTTGTTTTCTGCAAGATCGTAACAACATCAAAGTTGTTTTCTGCAAGATCGTGACAACATCAAAGTTGTTTTGTGCAAAATCAAAACAACATCAACTTTGAAAAAAACATGTTTTCTGCAAAACCCAGGTTGCAGCAAACAGGCTGTCAAAATTGCACCGGTTTTTTTGCAAGATGACGTCCTCATTCTGCAGAAACTGACTCTTCCTTTTTACTCTGCCATTTTCTGGTGAATGTTAAGTTCAAGAGCGCATGCCCCTTAACTTACGCTGCCGCACCCAATTTTTTTGACCAAACAGGCTTTCAGGAAGCAAACGTCCACAAAACCTTGAAATTAACATAAAATAGTATATCACAGAAGGACTCCCAAACGTGTAGAATCACAACCCCCAGCCACCACAAACGGCTAGTCGCTCGACCTTGCCGCTCTAGAAATGTTACCTTTAAGGCTATGTTGTTGGAGTTGGTTGGTGTGAAAGCCTGTTGTTCGTGTTGACGGGGGACCCCCGGCTGCAACAAAAGTAGTTGCCAAAAACCGCCCTTTTTTGTGAAAAAAGTGGTTGCTTCAACACCATCGAGCTTCTGTGTTTTCAAAAATACAATCGAGTTTTCGTGTTTTCAAAAGTAGAGAAACATTGGACATCAACAGATTTCTTCACCTTGATGCTGAAGCATCGAAAGCTTCATTCACAATTGTAAGGGCTTTCTCCCACTCAAGTCCTGCCGCCCAAAGTTTGGCCGCAGCTTTGAAAATATGTCGCGTGGCGCTTTTGGCCTTGTATTTGTCTAACGTTTTTTTGTCCGGTCGTTCAGTTCTGAGCTCCAAGGGGTTCATCTCCTCAGATGAAACAAAAAGATCCGAAAAAAATCGTTGTGGAACACAAAACAATGTTTCGACTTCAGGTGATCCCCATCAACTAATAAATATAAAACCTGGTGTTATCTATCTTTTTATGAAAGTTATCTATCTTGTTATGAAAGGGATTGACATATTTTCTGGCATTTCAAACAACAAACATCATGCCTTTTTTCTGCCATCATGTAGCCTGACATGATGTCAAACAACTGCGTGCAGTGAAGGTTGGCTTGTTATCTACCCTCTCATTCTCTCTCACAATTCTAATGTGCTCACAAACTGATGTGGAACCATGACATATATCTTGACATGCTATCTAATTTTGTTTCCCTTTGAGATTATTTGGAGATCTCCGGCAACTGATGTAGAACCTGACATGACAGACTGCAGCCTGTCACTCTGCTTTCTAGCAATGATTTCATGTCTCTGACATAGATTGTGTCATGATACCCAATTTTAGGTTATTGTTGACATATTGCAACAGTATCGCAAACTAACTTACAGTTGTCTCTGATATAGGAGATTTCATCTGAAGTATCCCCCTGGCAAAAAATCCTGACTCTATCTGACATCATCATTCTGACCTGGACATCAGCCACTCAGCCTCACATCATGACATGTCACTTTATGGTATGAGATATTTTCTGTCATAAGCTTCGGTAGAGAATATATAGTCTTATATCGTGTCCTGTGTGGCACGGTTCTTTTCGGTAATGAACATGAACCTACTAAGATGTGGCATTCATCATCACATTTTATGTAGATTGCTTGTTAAAGATGTTCTACATGAGAGCTACACACTTTTTGGGGTTTAAATATTATTAAGCTAAAAATATTCTATTAATATCTATATATATATATATATTTATATACATATATATATATGACCATAGTAACACATGCTACAATGGGGAAAATTTTGTGACTTGTACCTATAACTACCTTATATAATATGTTATTTAGCTCAAGTTCGGGTCCGGCGAGCCTCAGAGAGCCTGAGAGCTTATGATTAGTAGGGGGAAAGAGGAAAAAAGGAGGAAGAGGCAGGAGGGAAATAGGATCAACCTTGGAACAGAAGATTGTGAAATCCAGAGACCCAGCTGGCGATGAGTTGGGTGGCATATCAAAAACCATGCGTCTGGCTCAAGATCTTTGGCTTTCTGTTTCGGGGCGCGGTGGCCTGGGCCAACTGCAGGGCCAGGCGCTGGTAGCATCCTGGAGCAACATTCTCCAGAAAAACAAATATGCTTTAAAACTCAGCCCGCAAGATTGCACGGTGTCATTGATTGAGCCTCGCCTGCCAACACATAAAGGCGGCTTAGCCGGCAAAGTGTGGGTGGCAAATTGCACCAAATGATCTGCAGCATCAGCCATGCTAAAAGGTTCTGCTCCTCAGATAGAATCCATCATAATGATGGTCATTATTCCACAAGTCAGATAGGAGAAAAAAAATCTTAATGACACAATGCACTGCGACTCAAGGTTCGCATCACATTTGCAAACTTCTTCCAATTCTCCGCAAGCTTCGGTTCCAACGAGCGTTTCGTTCCAGTAACTGTCAAGATGGAAGAAAACTGAGAATTGGAAGTGTCACGTGGGAGAAAGAAATGTGATGATTTCAACAAGAATGTCAGTGCTGACATCACTTCACAGCGCAAATCCAAAGGCCTTCAGGCACACCCCCTTGCTGGGCAATCTCTCTGGCAATTGCAAAGGGTAAAAAGAGAATAGCTGGCTCCCGAAAATCTGCATCACTCATGTACTGCTTTGTCCTTACGATGCATTGACACTCCACGTGCCTGCAGAATGAATATTGAATGGCCTCCTGTAATGATAACCTTTTTTATAATAATCATATCCTGAGGACATACGTGGTCATGACATTTTTTTCTCCTCTGCGCCAAACGTCTGCAAACTAGTTTGCTTGAAGCAGCATCACCAGTTGGCCAAGAAGGCGAAGGTGAGAAACTCCAAAGAGCAACCAGCACCAAAAGGGTCATTGCCATACAGGTATCTCACCCAAGACCGTGTGCAGCTGGTGCCTCAATGCTTGCGGCATAGGACGAAGGACGAAGCCTAGTGTGCCAAACACAGTCTGACAGCTTGCCTGTGTGCAGCCCAGTATAATTTGCAACCAGTCTGCGTTGAAAAATATAGTTGGGCACGGACAGAGATGCACCGGACCAGCAAAACAATTGTCAGCAACCTGAGGCCAAAGGTCTCTTTCAAATTTTTTATGTAGTCCCAGCCTTGAGCCAAAGCGCCAATACCACGTATGTCCTCATAGTATATTATATATATATATATATTTAATCTCGTGTGAAATAATGTCCTCATATGTCCTCATAGTATGTCCACGTATCCCACAAGCAAATAACAGCCTATTTTCCTGTGCAACATGTTGTCACATCATTTCCGTCCTGAGAATCACATCATCTGGATGGTCCTGGACACCTTTCTTGCGCCAAAACCTTGCGTCCACTTTTTCCCGGGTCAGGCCTCCCAACAAAGGGCCAAGGGAAACGAAAGGCAAGGGGCTAAGAAATCACAGATGGAGACTGACTGGAGCATGGAGAATGGCTTGAAATTTGATGACAGTGGCCAGCCTGTGTCACAAAACCTTTCCAGGCAAAACAGGTGCGGCGCACCCGGTCCACCTATTCCCTTCAAGTGGGCACCGTCAAAGGCCAAGTTCAGATACGTTGACCTCAACAAATCAAAGGTCTCAAATCATTGGTTGGCCCATTGGATGATATCAAAAACTTATGAATGATCTCGACAACTCTTGCTGTTGGGCCACCAATCCCGGACTTCATCAATCATCACAACCTCTTTCATGTCCTCATGCTTCCGGGCACAAACATCCAGATATTCCTGCAGGATGCGACGGAAGTCCAATGGCCGATGGAGCTCGTTGTACTTTTCCACCGTGACTGCCACGTTGGCAAAAAAGGCATCCACGTCCTCGTGCGAATGTCCTTTTTGAAGGCATGATAACTGGGCACAGAAAAGGCGGCGTGTCGCCACCCACACTGACAGCAGGCGAATGCAGCTGTTGTTCTTCAGCTCGCGACAAGTATTGTCGCTTTGCAAGGACAAGCGGGTCACTCGAAGATCAATCCGCGAGGCAATGCAGTGCAGGCAATAAGCAATAACATCCAAACAGAACGAAGCCTCCTTTGCCACTGTCATCTCTGACAAAGAAAGCAGAGCCATGTGCCCATGTGCCAGGCAGGCATACATGTTGAGATGAGGTCTCAAGAATGGGTCAAACTGCTTCGAGGTCATGCACAGACTCCTCGGGTATCTGAATTTACTATGATCCATCCCATCGCATATCACTGTCAGCTGCTGCGTCGAGTCAGAGGTCAAAGAATTGAGCCGCGAAGCTGCTCGACTGGCCCAGTACAAGCATCTGTCGTTGTATTGACGCTTGAGGTGACGGGAATACTCAGCCATCTGCGCTTGGAGAGCCAGGCGGTCATCTGTCAAGGCTTTCAATATATATTTGTGACGGCAGCATATCTCGCAAACAGCGTGAGAAGTCCTCTCTCTGATCCCCAGTTTATTGCCAAAGCTTTCGGCCCACACCTGGGTCGTGCTCACAGGGGATGTTGGCAAAACTAATTGCTCATTTGCCAAGGGCTGACACATCTTCGTGGAGGCGCTCAATTAATAATTAAATATGTGATGAAAAAACAAGCATGATGGTTGCAGAGCAGGCACTTTGTTGAATAGCTTCAACGAAACTTTCTCACAACCAGGTCGTGCTCGCAGCATCATCAGGTAGTCGCTGAAAGTTCCAGGCGGCAACAGCCTCATCTGAGAAGTGTCACCTTTACGGTTCAACTGAGCTGCAAGGCGAGGGCGTCTGCCCCTCCGCCTCTGAAAAGCCAACCGTTTGTTGCCTCGGAGTGGTCCTTTGGCTTCTGGCATCGGCTCTGACAAGCTGATGTAGATCTCCTCCAAGAACTCGATGATGGCTTGACGGTGAGCTGTCTGCGCAAAACTCCTGTGACTATCTTTCTTTTTCAGAAAGCGGCCGTCCATTGGAACTGGAGTTCCCTTCTGAACACAAGCCCACAGCCTCCCGAACCTGGCGGAGCCCAAGGCCAACAATTTTCGGAACGCTTGCTGGCACATCCGTTGCCCCACCAGGCTCAAAGTGCGTCTATCCTCTGGAGGGTCCACCACATGTTGGTCATCACCCCGGAGCAACCGGACGACCTGGGAAGTGGCAAGCGGCCAAGCCAATAAATTTGGTACCAACCTATCAAAGGCTCCATCAAATTTGCTTCGGGGAGAAATTTTCTGTGGTGCAAAACCTTGTGTTTTTTTCGGGTAAACGCCGAAGGAGTGTCTCTGTTTCCGCAGTTGCGGGCCTCGATCTTGGAAAGTCGTTGACAAAAAGCGCGCAGGACTGTAGCGAGAGCTCGGTTTCACATAAAAAGCCATAAAGATCCTTTATAAACCTGGTGGGATCAGAGCACTTTTGGAAGATGAGGTCGACAAAAAGTGCACAAGACTGTAGCGAGAGCTCGATTTCAAAATCGCAAACTGATCGTTGCACTTTTGGAAGATGAGGTCGACAAAAAGTGCACAGGACTGTGGTGAGAGAGCATCAAAAGGATCGTCAAATAACCAACAACAACAACAACAACAACAACAACAACAACAACAACAACAACAACAACAGGCAAGCCACGGGAAAGAATTATGAAGGAAATTCACCAAAATGACGGATGGCTGCAATAATAGCTGTCAGCCCTCAGATGTTCTGTGTGTGGAGATTGGATTTATCTTAAAGATCTTGGAGGTGGAGCTCCTCGAAACACTGAACATATCATTGACATCATGCCCTTCCCCCTGGCGATCACTTTCTGACATGTCTGGGGCATAGTTGCTATGCAAAAAAAAAAGTCGCCCAAGCCTCTTCATCAGCATCTTGCTTGTGCATCTCCTTCAGTCGAACCCGGACTCGAACAAGCTCCAGTATTGCAGGCTCGTTGTTTCGAAACCCACGGAAGCAAGAGGCAACGCGACCCTTCTGGGCACACCTGCATTTCATCTGCACAATTCTCAGCAATTGTTCCCTCAACGGTTCACGGCTGGGAATGGTCTGTAAGCTTCGTCTAGTTCTCTTCCGGCACCCCCTTCTTCGCGGAGCAAATATCTCAGCAGGAACCACAGGCAGCTCATTGGAACTGCTGGCAGGCTGAGGGACATCCTCATCATCGCTCAAAGCATTGATGTCTGCCAACCTGACAGAACTCATTGCCAAGCCATCATCTCACGAGCCATGGGTGCAATTGGACTGGACCCATTCTGCATGAGAGACCCCAAAGCTGGGAACCTGTATGAAACATCATGTGTTTGTGTTTGAACCCATATGATTCAAAGATATGGTATTTCTATGTCATAAGTTTATCCTTTCTATTTATATGTATAAGGTTCCAGAAGGTCTCTGCAGGTCCACGTAGCCACCAAAATGGCAAAAACAAATCCACCGAATATTTTTCCCCCGAGCCCAAGAGACCTCCATGAAACCCCATATTGCCCACCAAATACCCCAACATGGGCCCAACATGGCCCAACTTTGGCCTTGGATAGCCTTCCAAATGGCTCCAAAAAAACCTCCAACACAAAGGTTCTTGTGTTGGAGGTTACTTTTCCCCCCAAGAGACCTCCATGAAACCCTATATAGCCCACCAAATGCCCCAACATGGGCCCAACATGGCCCCAACATGGCCCAACTTTGGCCTCGGATAGCCTTCAAAATGGCAAAAAAAAATCCCAAGAGACCTCCATGAAACCCCATATGGCCCACCAAATGCCCCAACATGGGCCCAACATGGACTCCATATGGCCCAACATGGCCCCGACATGACCCGAAAAAGGCGTGTTCCTTTTGGCCTTGTTTCAAGGCCAAAAGGAACACACCGTTCTTGGCCCAACATAGGCTCAACCTGGCCCCAACATGGCTCCAAAGAGCCCAACATGCGCCCAACATCAACCCAACATGGACCCCATATGGCCCAACATTGGCCCCACATGGCCCTCAACTTTTCGGTTGGGATATTTTTTTGCACCCCAAGAGACCTCCATGAAACCCCATATAGCCCACCAAATGCCCCAACATGGGCCCAACATGGCCCCAACATGGCCCCAACATGGCCCAACTTTGGCCTCGGATAGCCTTCCAAATGGCTCCAAAAAAACCCTCAACACAAAGGTTCTTGTGTTGGAGGTTACTTTTGCCCCCAAGAGACCTCCATGAAACCCCATATAGCCCACCAAAAGCCCCAGCATGGGCCCAAGATGGGCCCCAAATGGCCCAACTTTGGCCTCGGATAGCTTCCAAATGGCTCCAAAAAAAACATTCAACAAAAAAGCTTTTTGTTTCATTTTTTCCCACAAGAGACCTCCATGGAACCCCATATTTATATATATATATATGTATATATATATATATATATAATAGATATTTACAACATATGCATTTCATGCAGTAAAAGTGCAGTCTGATGTTTGCTCTTTGCGGGTGTCCTTCTGGTGGCCTTCAAATGGAGTGCTAACAACTTGAACTTCGCTGTTGCCCTCGCAACTTCAGTAAACACTGGCCAGAGCCAGGGCTGGGAATGCACAAAGCAGCTCCAATGTGAGCAAATGATGGATTTAAGCAGCTTCCAGCAATAAGGATGTGTGCAGATCATACCGACTTTGCGTCTGCTGTTTTTTTGCCATTTTCACTGAAACACTAAAAGCTTAGATGGGGAAACTTGGTGACTGGAATCGCAATCACGGAGGCTGAAAGTTTCTGTTCGTCAATCGAACTCGTAATGAATTAAGAGCCGGCCACCGCACACCAAGAAAAAGAATAACTGCAATGTTCTTGCAAAAGTCATTTTGCATTGCGGATGGCTGACTCACTCAAGGACATGTAAAATGTCTACCATCGAGACGGCTCAGTCAGTCAGATTTGCAGTGGATTTCAAGCGCCTCATCCGGCTCTGGCTGGGTTCAGAGGCCTCACCTGCCAAGACTGGATCAAAGCTTGCTGACCTTTACCTATCCAGCATCTGGATCAAAACCTCAAGTTCAAGTCCGTCAATTCCACGACCAACTGGATCAAAACCAGCTACTAGCAGCTAGCAACTGACAACACACCAAATTCAAGGTTCGTGCCTCCATCGAAAGTTCTCTTCAAGCTCCGTGGTCTCTCAGGTCCTGCAAGTATGGACAGTCAGGCTTCTAACTGCTCCACTCTTCGCCTCTTGGAGTTGAGTGACAACAACCTGTCAGTACCCAAAAGGAAGTTCCAATATCAAAACCGGCTCTTGGAAACTCAGCACCGCCCTTTGGCTCCTGAAAGATCATGCGCAGTCTCAGGAGGAAGGGCTGTGGGCAGGGCCTGAAAAACAAGATTGGATTTTACCCATGTGTGATCATCATTAGACTGTCAAATAAGTTCAGGCCCAGGCAGGAGTCAAGCTGATATCATTGCTGCGGCCATCAGCTTCAGCATGCGAAGTTTGCACCTCCATGTCCGGAGCTGCCATGATTGAAAATGAAACAGACACATGTGCCACCAATGTCTTTCCAGGATTTTGGCTGGCCATCAAAAATGACATGACATGAAGGAAGGCAAACATGGCAATCAATCCTGCCTGTGCCATTTGGCTGTCATGGCGAGGCGGTGTCACAGATTCAGATTCAACGACTACTACATCATCATCATCATCATCATCATTACATTTAGGATCATCGTCTTTCTCACATTCAGTATCTGAATCGTCAGGGAAACCACTGTTTCCACCCCAACATTCGCCACGACAGTAGGCCGCAGCTTGCCAGCCCATAATTGGTGTATCAGGGATTCGTCGTGGCATCCCCTCCAAAATTCCTTCTTATTATCAACATCCACTTGCAGATCAAAAATGGCTGCAGCAAAAGACATCACAGGTGAAGTGAATGGAAGATTGTGACCTTGACTGCGCTGCCACATCTGCTCAGCTCATTGTCTCACCCAGGTCTCAAAATGAATTGGCCATAAGCGAGCAAGGCGGACCCTTCCAAGAAGTTGACATCGGCCGAATTGAGGAACGATCTCAACAGCCAAATATTTAGCTGTGAAACATTCGAAGCAATGAATTTACACATCGAATTTTCACCAAAAGCGACCGTGGGACATGAAGAGAATCAACCACTGGTCACTGCAAATTAGAAACACATCATGCACCAAAGCCACTGAAATCAAACACTCAGAGTGCAATAGTCTACATATAAGGTTTCTATCCCTTGATTCCTGCTGGGTCAGCAACAAAAACATTTGAAGTGATTGGTTCACTGCTCCAAGTGGTGGCGGAGCATTAGGTGCATGGCCAGTCGGCCACAGCGAGGCATCACAGCATTTCCAAGAGTTTTCAAGCGTTCCTTGGCATGAGGCAATGGTTCCTGAGTGAGCCAAGTCCAAACAGGTGAGCGGCCCATCGGATTCCACAGGGCATTGGACTCTGCTTCGATCTCTGTTGCTGTCAGCAGATGCTTCTCCTGCAATGCACTGTCTTTAAAATCAATCAAGACATGCATCAACTGCTGCATTGGAAAGTGACTGACTGAGTAGAAGCAAAGTCTTGAAAAAGTGGGCCTGCATGAGTCGCTGTGGCACTCCACTGCCTTCCTTGAAGGCAAAAAGGAAAACCCTCTCGCGCCATACCTCAAAACTATAGTGTTCAGAATGAGTTTTTAATTATTGCTACTGTTCAGAACCTTACTAACTGGATCTTGTAATGGAACTGCTGTGCTGGCTTAGGCTCACACATGAATGCCAACCATTTTGCCAGTGATGGTCGCCCACTGGACAGTGAAGCCACGTCTGTGGAACTCCTCGCAGAGAAGTAGTAAGAACAAGAAAACTAAAATGATGTCAGACTCTGTCCTGAAGCACATGGCGGAGAAGTGGTCTCATTGGTTTGCTTAAGAGGTGGGAAACGTTCTCAAGCAGGGCCCATGTCCTCAGAAGAGAAAAATAAAAGTAAATGAATGAATGCATTCAGAAATGAGGACACAAAATCTGTGACATAAATGGAAGCTTAGAAACGCTTGGCTCTCATCGAGAACTCTGTACACGCAATCAACCAATGATGTGCGTTCGTCGTCGTATCCCAGCTGATTCCCACTCCGGCTGACACCCTAAGTTTCTGGCGCTGTCGTCAGGGGCGGGAGCAGTCAATGGAAAAATTGGGTCCAGGTTGGCATCACCAAATCAAACAAATCGAAGACAAGTTGCTTGGCATGGAAAACCGGCCAAAATGCCGTCGGCTTCACCAGGAACTGGGTGGTAAGTCTGGACATCACTAAAGATGGGGCAATCACTCAAAAGCCCATCTCTCATGCGGCATTGCAACACCTTCTGGCACCACGGGTCTCGTTCGACCTGGCACAATGCTCAAATCCATGATTGCTTATTACCTTTTTTCCCTGGAATGTTTGATGTTGATTTTACCCATTTGAGTCCACGGCCATTGCAATACAATGAGCAAACCTGAGCAAAAAGAAAAGGACCGACATGCAACTGCAGGGATCATGAAAGCTCAGTCGTGGGCTCATTTACTGCAAGCTCCAGTCCTCCCCTCAGTCTCCAAAAATAGTAAATTTACTAAGGCAAGAATTTACGTAAATTTTGCTATTTAGGTTGTACATGGGACCTAAAAATTTAGGTAAATGTAAATGTAAATTTTATTTAGGTTACACCTAAATAAATTTAGGTTACACCTAAATAAAATTTAGGTTGTAACCTAAATTTCTACAGTCATAAGTTGCACCAAAAAATACTATATGTTGTATGAGTTTTTTGATATATGTGTCAATTTTCACAATGAATATGTTATGCAGCCAATGATGAAAAATATTAGAATGTTGATTGTTCAGATCATTGTGTATGTGCAAACTTGTGTGTAAATCACTTGTGNTTCACAATGAATATGTTATGCAGCCAATGATGAAAAATATTAGAATGTTGATTGTTCAGATCATTGTGTATGTGCAAACTTGTGTGTAAATCACTTGTGTGAATGCAAACTTGTGAGATGTTTTTACATACTTGTGTGCGAGCAATGAAAATGTGTTGAATATTGTGCTTGTTCCTTTTGTGTGTAATTTACTTGCGCGGTTTGCTATATACATGAGTGNTTTTTACATACTTGTGTGCGAGCAATGAAAATGTGTTGAATATTGTGCTTGTTCCTTTTGTGTGTAATTTACTTGCGCGGTTTGCTATATACATGAGTGGTGTATACTTGTGTCAACTGTGGTTTTCATACAAATGTGATTTGTTTTTTGTCGGCTTGGACACCTGTTTTATTGGACAGCCATGT
>BGPT01003446.1:0-13126 GCA_003297045.1 Symbiodinium sp. clade C Y103 | reverse complement strand
TTTTTCAAATAAAAAATGGAAAATGTTTGTGAATAATTAGTAAGTTTAGGAAATTGTTGAATTACCAATTGGCGAGACTTAAGGTGGCTCTTCTGAAGTTTCCTCATTTGTTACAAAAGACACCTTTGTGTGCGACAGTGCTGTTTACTTGTGCATTTTTTTACATGAGCTCACAATACTTGAGTGAATACATGTGAATGCANAAAAGACACCTTTGTGTGCGACAGTGCTGTTTACTTGTGCATTTTTTTACATGAGCTCACAATACTTGAGTGAATACATGTGAATGCATGTAAATGCATTATGCAAAACTGCTTATGATCCTACAAAATATACACTTTATTTTATACATTGGTCATACAACAATAACAAGAATATTTCAAAACAAAAAATATGTAGAAATTAACTTGCTTGCAGTTGAAAAAAAAAGGAGAAAACATCAACACTACAAAAAATTAGGTGAAACCTAAAAAAGACCCATTTACGTAAATATTTACGTAATTTTTTCTATTTACGTAAATCTCACCAAAATGTATTTTTACTATTTTNAACCTAAAAAAGACCCATTTACGTAAATATTTACGTAATTTTTTCTATTTACGTAAATCTCACCAAAATGTATTTTTACTATTTTTGGAGACTGAGGGTGATGCGGCATGGAGTGAAAGGGCGCTGCGACTGAGAACTTGAGTAGATCCAGGGACCAGGCCTAACAGGCTCCACAACCAACATTGGTAGCGCGTAGCAGGGCTCAAGCCTCGCACGCAGCGCCACCCAGCAGACGAAGCTTCTCGGGCAGGTTGAGACTGGTAAGAGACTTCAGTGGCTCCCAGCATGGATGATGACCTCTACAGCGGCTTTGGCGCGGGTGAAGATCAGCAGACGGGGTCTGGTGCACATGGACCTGGCGCTGGTGATGATGAGACGGCACAAGCCTTTCACACTGGAGATGGAGACGATGCTGCATATGATGATGAGTACGACCCTTGGTGGGACGATGACGATGACTGGGATTGGGACGTTGGTGAGTCCCCTTCAGGCCAAGCAGCTGCATCTGGTGTGAGTGGCAACAACAGCAGACATAGCAATGACGGTAATGGCAATAGCAATCAAAACAATAGAAGCAGTGCAAGCAATCGACAACATGACAATGATGATGGTGTCAGCCGTGATGGCGGCCGACATGACAACCGAGGTGGAGACAGATCTGACAAGTCTGTTCGCTGGCGATCAGGTGCTGTTCCACAACCACCGGAATTTGATGGTGATGTTGAGGTGAACCCATACTGCTTTAGGCATTACAAACGGGCACTTCAACGCTGGTGTCACATTGTCCGGGAGTTTTTGCCGGTCAATGAACAAGCACTCAGAGCCTTGGGGCAACTCAAAGGTGCAGCAGCCTTGGAGATGGAAGAGGTGGACGATGAGAGGTATGACAATGAAGCTGGCATAGACAGATTGCTGGCCGACTTGGAGAAGACCTTTGGTGAGAAGGAGATCTTCCGGAGAGGTGGTGTGATCAGGGAGTACGAGACCTTGACAAGGGTTCAGGGGGAGTCGATCACAGCTTTTCTGAGGAGGTTTCGCCTCATCGAAAGGAAGTTGCAAGATGCTCAGGTGGCTCCATACCCAGATGAGTCCAGGGCAATCAAGTTGCTGGATGGCTTGAGGTTGGATGAGAAGACCACCAGTCACATCTTGCTGGCAGCAGGGAACAGGTATGACTTCCAAGCAGTTTTGGATGCGGTGCGAATGGAATTTCAGCTGGTTTGACTTTGACTGGATTGGCACGACCTGGAACGGTCACCTCATCGAGCTCTACGACGACAAGCTACTACAAGCGTGGTGGTGGTCGAGGACAGGGCCGAGCACGAGGTTCCACTGCACGTTCAAAGATCTGGCATACCCATGAGGGTGACTATGCAGAGCAGATTGAACAACAGGGTGAAGCTTGGGAGACTGCAGCCGAGGAAGAGTACTATGAAGACGCTGCAGAAGACGCCTATGCTGACCATGATGGCAAGACCAACAATTTCAACAAGGGAAACAACAAGGGAACCAACAAAGGTGGTATGACTCAGCGGCAACTTCGTTTTGCCAATTCTCAGTGTTTGGGATGTGGATCTACGAAGCACTACTTGAAGGACTGTCCAAATGTCACTTCATACCAAGCTCACTTGGCTTCTGCTTTGGCTCCAGGCGCTATGGATGAGACTGGCGATTTTCAGGTTTGGATCACAGATGTTTTTCAAACTTGGATGACTGGCGCAAGTGCAGAAGGTGACAACACAGTCGATGCAGATGGAGATGTTGACATGCCTGAAGTGGTGCGTACCACAACAGCAAGTTCAACGGTGCCAGAAGATGAAGCTGAAGCTGATCCGGGCGTTCCGTTTGCACACGGCAACGAAGCTGGCAATCGGCATTTGCAAGCCGGTTTGTTTTGGCCTGGCTTGACAGCTCCAATGGCTTACAAGGCACCACCTGTGGCTTTGGTTGGTGCAGTTGCCAAAGCAGCGAACCCTTTTTCTAAGGCAGCCTCAGCAACAGCTGCGGCAGCGTTCTCCAAAGCATCAGCTATGACTGGACCGCCCGTGAGGGCAAGTGCAGCGAGTGCAGCAAGTGATGCACCAATGGTGTCAAGTACGGCACGTGGATCTGCTGATGTTGAGGCCGACAACGAAGATGATGAAACTGAATTCGAGCTGGAGTCTTTGGGATCCGAGCCAAGACATCCACCCTCGACAGCCCGACCAGCAGCCTATCCATCGGAAGTGCATTCGAGATCCAGATCAGTAAGCTCAGTGTCAAATCAAGCAGCCGAAAATCCTGAACTGACGGCGGCACAGTTGGTGTGGCCTCCTCCCTCTGACAATGACACGACAACAAGTGAGGATCAGCCGAGAGCAGCCATGCTTCCATTTCTTCCAAGACCAATGTTTGCAGATGAAGAAGAGCGACAACTCTATGAGGATGATGAACTGGAGTTTTGGCGACGGCGCAGAAGAGGTCGCAAAGTGCCAACTGGTGGAACTGATTTTCTTCCAGTTCATGAAGATGGTTGGGTAGCTGAAGCTCCAACTGGGATTGAAGAT
The DNA here is from genome assembly GCA_003297045.1 of Symbiodinium sp. clade C Y103. Classification (NCBI taxonomy): domain Eukaryota; class Dinophyceae; order Suessiales; family Symbiodiniaceae; genus Cladocopium; species Cladocopium sp. clade C. The sequence goes on along the minus strand of BGPT01003446.1, from coordinate 10,031 downwards.
CAACGTGCCAACATTCTGCCATATGGTTTCAGGGCTGATGACGTTTTTGCAACGGACTACCAGTATGTCGACATGCTGCATGATCTTTCTTTTCGGAGGGTCATTCGAGATTTTGATCCTGCTGTGCAACCACAACAAGGGCAGGTGTCTCTGCGGAATGTCAAAGGACATTGGGTTTGTCCATGCTCAAGTATTGGCTGGCCTTTTGACCCCGACACGGACTATGAATTGAGTCAACCGACAGCAGCCGAGTTGAACATGCAGTACAACCGGCCACCTGACCGAGAGCATAGCCCGACAGATGCGTCGTGAGTGCAATGCAGAATACTCTGGAGACTGGTGGAAGAAGGGTTGGTATAGTTGTGGATCTTCGGGGATGGATCTTGTGTGTTTTTACAACGATGACCCTACTGCAGCCATTCCTCTTCCCTATGGTGAAACTGCTCGTCAGGTTTGCAAGTACAGGTCAACATGGTTGGTGAGAGCTGAGAATCAACCTGGTGCCAAATGGAGGGTGTACGAATGGGGTGTTGAAACAATCAATCTGGACATGAGTGATTTTGAGTATTTCTCCATGGACTTTGACCCCGCACGTCATGTGGCGGCCGTGCATTTCTTTTCCAGGGTGCCAATGGGAGCTCAGGGATCTCAATGGATTCATGACCAATTGACTCATGCTTTCAACCATGCAGTGTTCAGCAAGCGAGCCTTTCTCATGGCTTTGGAGATGAACGAGACTCCAATTAGAACTGCAAACCGACCAGTTTCAGGTTCGGCATCTTCAGTGCCTATGGATCTTCGCCGCAACTATGGCCATGTTGAGTATGTCGTGTCTCATGAGGACATGGTTTTTCATGACGATGTGCTTTTCTTTGGTGCGGCTGGTTCTCATGATCGATCCGTTTTGCATGGCACAGCTTCACAACAGATATGTCAGAGCAGCCAAGCTGTTGTTTCTGAACTTGGCCAAGACATGTCTCTCAGTCAGAATGCAAAGTCTCATGATGATCGCAACCCAAGATGACGATGACAAGGACAAGCGTTTTCCTGGCAACGATGATGGACTCACTGGTTTTTCAAGGAACATGCAACCAAGTTTCACAAGTTCTCTCTCAAATTCAGATGAGCCATGCTGCATGCTTTTGGACACGGGCTGTCAAAGACAGGTCGCTGGTGTGACATGGCATGAAGCTCAACGACGGCATCTGGGGAGGCTGCAACCTGTGGAGTACCCAGAGAGAGCCAAGTTTCAGTTTGGACCAGAGCAGCCGAAGGTGTCCAAAATGCGTTGGGCTTATCCATGTGGGCTTGGCGGTCATTTCGCAGTTCTTTGGGTGAGTGAAGTATCAGCTCATGCACCAGCTTGACGCCACGACACACCATGAGCTATTTGGGTGCAGTGATCGATGTTGCCAATGGGGAAGTGTTTTTGCAAGCTTTTGTAACAACAACTCAGTTGTATATCACCTCCAGTGGTCATTTGGCAATCAGAATTGACGAGTTTCCAAAGACCATTCCTCAGTGGCCTCTGAAACCTCCGGTGCCAAGTGCAAAACCGCCGGACTGCTGGGCTCCATCAGCGCATCCGGTTTGCAACCGTGCACTCCCTCGTGCTGACCATCAGCCGCAAGTGCCTCACGTTGCATCTATGTTGAAGCACCTGCAAGACGACAATTTTTCCCAACAAGTGCAACCACCCAAACGGTCTCAGAAGCTACGGAGCAGGAGGCATTCCACTCAAGATTTGCGACAAGTGCGGCTACCGAGCAGTGGTGATGCCAAAGGGCTCAGCCCAATCCGGGAAGGTGGTGGCGATTGCGCCGAAAGCCTCTCCAACAGCCAAAACACCACTGCAAGTTCCAGAACAAGTCGCAAAGGAGCTCAGGGCTGCCTCATCCAAATCTTCCTCACGATCCTCGCAATCTTCTGGACAAACACACTTGCCCTTCCAGCCCAAGGCCAAGTCACAGATTGTTCCTTCGATGATGGGTTCAATCTTGCAGCAACAGCAGCAACAGCTGTTGGCACAGCAGTCGATGAGTGCTGGAATTCCTTGGCAATCCCAAGCTGCGATGCAACAGGGATACATGATGGAAGGCGAGCGGCAGGAAGATCAAGATGTGCAGCACATGGCCGAGTTCTTCGACCTCGAGCAGGGCAGTGTCTACGCCTGGAGTCAGGACGACGGCATGGACGATGGCCTTTGAGCGGCTCGTCAGCCGATGCAAATCTGGAAGAGGCAGAGACATGGAATGAGGATGGAAGTTTTCAGCTTGGAGCTGGAAGCTTGTGGCAGTTGTTTTCCAAAGCTCAACCATGGGAGTTTCTTTGGTGTTGTGCGCAGCAAGTTTTTCAAACTATGACAGCTTCGGATGGGTGGCTCCGTAGTCCCAAAGCCGATCTGTTTTACAACAACAATGGCACTGCTGCTCACACTTCTGGAGATGCTTCTCAGCAGGGACTGAGGGTTTTTGGAGCCCAATGATCAACACTATGACTTCACCTTGCCTTGGATAGGCTCTCGGGTGTCGAATAATTTGAATGATGCAGATTTCAACAAACTCACTGACCATGGGATCCACTATGAAACGACCAACCTTTTCCAACTTGATGGTTGTCAAGTGTTCTGCAATTCTGTGGATGACGGACTGCAGTCAAATGGTTGGCGGAACGATGGGCTACATGCAGGAGGTCGCTCCTTACTGTTTGTGGGCTCAAAGGAGCAAGTGCTCAACAGATCTATGAACCTTCGCGGAGAGAAGGACGTGGAACGTGATCTTTGGCAGTCTTTTCATGGCTGTCAGTTTTCTCATGGCTCACTATGTGATTTGCTGGTTGAATCTGAGAACCTTGTGATGCTGGAATGCATCAATGGAGATCAAAAACCAGGGAAAAGCGGCAGATACGATGACTTTGTTCATCCAACAGGTGCTGAACAGTTCACAGTTTTTCAAACTGGTTTTCCATGGCAGCAGCCGTTTCCCTGTGATGTGCTTCAAGAAGCCGTAACCTCTGGTCTCTGTACGTGGTGTTCTCTCTTTGATTTCAACTCTGGACTTCGAACAATCATGAAATGCAGCGGTGATCAATGTTGCTTTCCTTTTCAAACGAATGAGCATGTGCGATGCTTGTTTCTCAATTTCTGCAACAATGACACGATCAAGATGTTCTTTCCCAATTCAACCTGTGATGGTGCTCAGTTTGGTATGCCGGTTCACAACATGACGATTGAGGTCTTTCAATCTGAAGAGACCTATTTCACCAACACCTTCAAAGGTTGTGATGCTCTCTATGATGGTTTGGCAGAACATGCTGGCTACTGGGGATCATTTCTGGTTGGCGAACCGTCTGTGGATTTCACTCTGGAATACGATGACGATTTCAGGGGCAATGAACTGAGTGGGAATGAGGCAGCCTTCCAAACGGTCAATGTGGAGGGGACAGATGAGTTTTTCATCTATGCCAAGCTCTTTCACAACAAGACTCCTAATGCGGGGTTCGCTGACCACACTGGGGCAGATCATTTACCGCTGATGCAACAGCTACGTCAAGCAACCGAATTGCCATATAATGTGTGCGGAATCTGCTCAACATGGGCATTTTTGGAAAAACTGCTGGCGACATGCTATGCTTTTTCATCTGACATGGGTGAAGTCGAGATGTTTCAACGTGAACGAAGAGGGTTTCATGGACTTCATGGGAGTCATGAACAGCCTTTCAACTCAGGATGGATACTGCAATGTGCTCAGGATGTCAGCTTTAAAGATGTTTTCAGTGACAACGATTCAGTGTGTTCGGTCCATAGCCGGCAGCAGGACCTCAAGCTTTCCTCTTTCAGTCAAGCATGGACTGGATGTTGCTTCAATCGCACTGACCTTCTCTTCACTGACGAGTTTGCTGACAAAGCCTATGCAGTGATCTTCTCATGCGATGATGTCTCATTTCATTTTCTACGATGTCTAGCAGCCGAGATGGAGGTAGTTTTCACTACGGTTGTTTCTGGCATAAATGGAATGACGAGGATGCAAGATGCTTTTCTTCAGGCCTATGACAGTTTGTCACATGTCCTCGGTGTTTTGCTGAACATTGGTGTCTATGCGGACGACGAGCAGGTGATCTTCAATGATGAAGGGTTTCAGCAGACGGTGCTTTCACGACTGGGATCCACGTGTCTTCCTCTGAAGGTCAACATGTCCAATTGGGAGCAGAAGCCATTTCAGGATGTGGATGAATCATTTCCTTGCGCTTCTCTTGGTGAAGTTTTTCGTCAAGTGTTTCCTTTGGATCTGCATATCCAATTTTCTGGAACCGATGAACTGTCAAAGAGAATGACCTCAAGACATTCTTCAAGATTACCAGTCTCACGAAGGTCAGGTTCTGATCAAACTCTGACCAATTTGACTATGAACCAGTTTGGTGTGAAGCTTTCTGAGTGTGTCCTAAGCGAAGTTGGACGATCAGGTGTTGGCTTTTCAGCCAACAGAAGATTTGACCAGTGCGGTCAAATCAAGCAAGTGTCAACCCTCGAAGATGTGGACAATGAAAGTGACGGTGCTCACGAAGTTGTGCCAAATGCTTTTCATGCGACTGCCACGACATTTTGTCGACTATGCGGTCCAACAGATAAGATGTCTCAAGCAGGTGCGACTCTTTTTGAGTGCTGTGTGAATTCATCTTGTGAAGATGTTTCGAACAATGTGCCTAGCTGGTTTGATGAGGAGTCCAAATGTGACTCAGTGCAACGGAGACTTGTCTCCCGTGCTCCTTCAACTTGTGGAGAACTTCAAACGATGGTGATAGCAGCTGTTGAAACAGTGATGGCTACCTTGACTGGAGATCCATATGAGGTTTCAATGTCAAGACTTGTGTGCCGATGTGTGGAAGATGCGGCAACCATGGCAACAAGCTTTTCCAACATGAACCATGCTTCTTGGTTTACTGAGGAGATGTGTGCACGGAAAGCAGCCTTCACGTGCGATGTGGATGTGAACATGACGGAGTTTTCTGGAAGTGATGTCGCGCACCGATTTGCTCACTATGTGGTTTCTTTTCAATGCGCAGTGGAACCACAGCGTGATTCTCAAAGAACCAGTGCACAAATGCATGTTTTTGACGACCCAATGTGCAAACTGCAGCAACGTGATGATGAGATTGACTTTGACTTCACGAGTCAATGACCTACGGCTGGAATAGATCTTTGCAGAAGATACCATTCCTATGTGCCAACGGAAGCTTGTGCTTTCATGTGATGCTCTATGATGAGTTTCTCGTAAATGTCAGGAACACTTCGCTCTACGCTTGGAAGAACAAAGTTGTTCAGCTGGATTCAAGTGATGATGACGCCGAAGATGTTTCAACAATGCCGAGACAAACGGATGTCTCAACCTCTGCAAGCTCAGATTTCCCAAGGGTTTGCTATAGATGGAAGCTGACTCAATGTGAGTTTTCTGCCCAAGATCTTTCAGATCTGCTATGGCTCACTGAAGCTGATGTGCAGCTTTTCTTCAAAGACTATGTGCTGAAGGTAGCTCTTTTGCAGCCCAATGGTGAACTGTGCGGGCCGACCATTGCGGTCTTTGATGAGATGAACACTGGAATGATGGCTATCAGGTTTTGGGAAGAGGATATTTCTTTCTATGATTGGATGCTTGCGACAGATGTCGACGACAGCATGGCCAGTTTATGCAGGAAATGTATTTTCTTTGCGAGTGGAACGCAAGTGCTTAGATGCCAAGGACTCTGACAAGGTCAACAATGTGATTCTCAGTGTCTATGCGATCCTTTTCTCTGGCAAGTGTTTTGCTCCAATCGGTTTGAACAACGCAACATGTGTTGCTTTTGGCGACTCAAGCTTGGATGTGACCAAGGAGGACGAACGACGTGAAGAATGGCGTGGGCATGGGCAAAGTACAGAATGTGCTATGTGCCTCGATGCAAGAGTTTCCAATTCGAATGTGTTGTAGGCTCAACACTCTTTTCAGGAACTACATTTCTGGTTTGGATTGAAGATTCAACGAACTTTCTGGGATTCATGCATCTGACCGTGGAATTTAAGACAGCTGACTCAGGGAGATCTTCTTTTCCAATTTGCTGGATGACGGGTGTACGTTTTCTGAATCATGATGTGACTCATCACACTCTGACCTTCCTTGCTGAAAGCAGATTCGAGATCGAAGCGAATGTTTTCCAACGAAACTACAAAGACTCGGAAGAGATGCTCAGTAGGAGGCAGAAGACTGATTATGTGACCGACCGGTCAGATCAGTTGTTTGGTGGTTACGGAAATCCATCAGAATCCTGGCAAAAGACCAAGGATGCAGCTGCAGGTAGCACTAGAACAACATGGGTGAAGTGTCACGAGTCAACAGAAGATTTGACCAGTGTTGAACGTGAAACTGATGACACCTTTGACATCATGACACTTCCACCATGAAGGGTCCACCATGTACAGCATGGCATACCATTGCCATTTCCTCTCAAGGGAGGGATATTCACGTGACTAGTCAACCGCTTGATGCGGCATGGAGTGAAAGGGCGCTGCGACTGAGAACTTGAGTAGATCCAGGGACCAGGCCTAACAGGCTCCACAACCAACAAGCTATAGTCAAATATGTTAAATTAGCAGCGGGTAAGGGGAACCTATATACAGGAAATCAGACTCAATTGAGCCATACTGTATTGAGATACTATTTATATAGATACACATGTATTTACACATGATAGTGATACAAATTTGGATGTTCTCGGGCCACGAGGAAGTGGTCTGTATCGAAGGCATGGATTGGGTTGCACTGATTGGTAGATTAGCACGGCTGTGCACTCGGCCGATTTGAACATGTGTTCAACAACCAACGTGGATTCTTGCGGAAAAACATGATGGTTCAAACGGCTACAAGATGTTACAAGTGGTATCTTTGGTTATGGGAACAGAAATTGGGCAACTTCCAGAAGCCAGGACTTGAATCAGATGTCTGGGATCACCAAACTGTTGCCGGCTTGACGCACCATGGTAGGAGCCATGGTTGAAGAATCACAACTGGGGGACGTTTCAAAAACAAGGTCGGATAAGTAGGTGTGAGTGGTTTCTGATTTGAAATACTTGTTCTGTTCATCCCTACTTGTACCATGTCGCGCCTGATACTGCAGGATTATCCCCAATCACCGTGATTTTCTTGGGATTGAAAGCACCAACTGCCACCAACTGTGCCCTGGACAGGACTGTCCAGAAAACGTGACCTGGCTTTGCAACACCCGCACATGTGGAGAACATCAGTTAAAACCGAGTTAAAATGAGTTAAAACCAATGCAAACTGCGACCATGGAGGACGATTAATGTCAGAACTGGTGCCATTGGTTTCCTGTGGACTTCTGGCGAAGAAGACACCCTCGTGGCCTCCAGAGGGATCCCTAAGCGTTTCAGCAGTCACGCTAGTGCTACATAAAAATCCTTTGGGTTTCCACATGGCCCCACGGATGCAGTTCCTTGTCATGTTGCCCTGAAAGCAGCAGCTGTTGCTTTCTTATGCTTTGGCTGGTTGCTGAGGATTCAGAATTCTCTTCAGAAGCTTCTGGGTGGAAAGAAGGCCCCGCCGAGGGGGAAAGTGTGGTTTCTATGTCCGTTCTGTGGCCTGGCTCTCTCAATGGTAATTACGCATAGAAAATGGTGGGGGTGAAAACATGTTTCCGAGCCATAGGTCCATAGGTTGTTCGACAATCCTGCTTTCCCATTGTTGGATATTATTGCGGGTTTAAACATGTGAGCACTTTAAAAACTCACCTTTTGATAATTTTTGTTGGTCCAATGTTGGCTAGCCCCCGCGAGATAACAGTTGGACAACCAAACAGGTCAAGGTGCATGTTTTTGGCCCACCGCATGTGGGTAAACTTTGGTTGGATGTCATGTAAATCCAGATGTAAACAATACACATCAATTGGGATTTGATTCAAACATCAAATTGTAATTAAACAGATTCATTGTTGAATGGTATGATATGGTGGGTCTATGTCATATTTTGCGGCGTATATACATATGTCATGTATGTGTATCAAATATGTATCAATGCGTGTGTGTGTGTGTGTGCCTTGGGTATCTCTGATGCCTGCCAAATTTTGAGGGTCTCCGCCTCAGCCCTGGTGGCTAGTCATGAAACATGAATTGACATCGGTAAGCCACAAGCGGTAGAATAGTACTGAACGGTACTTTGTTACCATTCTAGTAGGTAAAGCTATACTTTTCCAGAAAACAAGTTTTGACATTTTTTGTGGGTTGCTAGGAGTTATTCTTTAGAGTTTCAGGCACGACCAACCAGCGGAAGATCTGCGTGCCAGGGCTTCAGCATGAGCGAGGCGGATGCGCAGAGTCTCGGCGGCATTGAGATCCATGGTGACTTGGGGATTCCCCACGATTGAGGAACGCCCCTTAAATGGGTTGATTGACCATAGATGTTACGCCCAAATTTGATGATTTATCACCCGTTTTGAAATTCTGTTATATCTGGGGGCACTCGTCTTGTTTTTGTTTAAGCCATTCATGTCAAGCTTGCTAGCCGTCATTCCAACATTGTCGCAACAGGTCAATGGCCCCCAAACATCTCCCATGTTTGGAGATTTTGTATAATGATGGTTGCTGACCAAAGCCTGGCTGTGCCAATATCTCGGCCTTCTGACTGGGCATTAGCTGACAAATCCGCCTGGTAATACGGTCGGGTTTTTCGAAATGAAGACGTCTCAACCTACCCCAGCTGCGCACATCGACCCATGTCCTGGTCAGGAGCACAAGCCACCACAGCAGCAGTAGTGGCAAACAGGATGTTTGAGCCAATCGGATCGAAGAGCTGCAGCTGGACGTTTCCCATCCCAGAAACATCCGCTGGATCGGATCCAATCCGCAAAACGAATTAGGCTATTCACTATATGGTAATATAGCAATATATATAACTATCCGTGTGATATTCTGTTATATTATGTTGCATTATATTTGATTATTTAAGGGCTGCCGCCCCCTGCCGCCGACCCCAGGGGTGTTGGCCCTGGGGCGGCGAGTAGGGGCCGCCATCATCATCATCATCATCATCATCATCNTTATTTAAGGGCTGCCGCCCCCTGCCGCCGACCCCAGGGGTGTTGGCCCTGGGGCGGCGAGTAGGGGCCGCCATCATCATCATCATCATCATCATCATCATCATCATCATCATCATCATCATCATCATCATCATCAGCATCATCATCATCATCATCATCATCATCATCAGCATCATCATCATCATCATCATCATCATCATCATCATCATCATCATCATCATCATCATCATCATCATCAGCAGCAGCAGCAGCAGCAGCAGCATCAGCATCATCCGCATCATCATCCTCATCATCATCATCATCATCCTCATCATCATCATCATCATCATCATCATCATCATCATCATCATCATCGTCATCATCAGCATCAGCATCAGCATCAGCAGCATCATCCGCATCCTCATCATCATCATCATCATCATCATCATCATCATCGTCATCATCAGCATCAGCATCAGCATCAGCAGCATCATCCGCATCCTCATCATCATCATCATCAACAACAACAACAGCAACCACAACATGTCTCTAAACAGCAACACGGCTCGGAGCTTGAATGCCGTGTGCACCGGGCCCTTTCCGAAACCCTTCGAAACGTGGAAACAGCACCCCGCTGAAGCTTTGATTAGAACCTCCAGGCCCCAGCCCACAAGCCGCGACCTTCTGAGCCCTAGAAAAACNGAAACCCTTCGAAACGTGGAAACAGCACCCCGCTGAAGCTTTGATTAGAACCTCCAGGCCCCAGCCCACAAGCCGCGACCTTCTGAGCCCTAGAAAAACAAGTCCAAAATGACCTCCTGGCAGGCGCTTCCGAAACAGCAAAACACCATGGCACTGAGGGACGGAAGCGGCATTGGAACCTCCAGGCCACAGGCCGCGGTCTCTAACGTTACCTTCTGAGCCCTAGAAAAACAAGTCCAAAATGACCTCCTGGCAGGCGCTTCCGAAAC
>BGPT01003445.1:8664-33717 GCA_003297045.1 Symbiodinium sp. clade C Y103 | reverse complement strand
CATCCGTAAAAAAAACCCTCAATTTCACTACAATAGTGATTCCGCAACACTTCAGGAAGCTCCTACAAAAGGATCATGAAAATTTAGGGCTTCTCCAACTCTCCAACAAAAAAAAACTAAAAAATGGATAGGCTAAAAACCAAAATCCTTTTGTAGGCTCAGCTTTCCTGACTGGGACACGCTTTTGTAGGCTCATTTTTGTTGCTGGATCATCTTTTTGTAGAAACGTGGTCTAAAGTCAGGTTTGTAGCTACAAAAGCTGGGGCACATGATACCCCCGGGAATGGTAACCCCGATAATTAAGTTATTTCATCATGATATCTCTGTTTTAACATGTGCTGTTCCTTTTCTCATATGTTTTTATAGATTGCTTTTACACCTAAATTTGGGTTTCTCTGTTTCTTTTTGGGTTGCGCACCTTGAATTGCCACCTTGAGAAGCTCGCTTCAGGAGATGCAACTGCTGAAGGAACGGCGACGCCTCTGCATGCCCATCCAGGCAGACTGGGAGGATTTTGCCAGTCAATTTGGCGTTCATGATGCTTTAACGGGGTTATAAAGGTAAATAATCTGGGTTCCACACTAGTTAGGGTATGTTAGGGTTTCTGTATGTTTTTTCTGTGTTGGGCGTATTAGCCACCAACAACGACGAACAAAGGTTTTTAAACAATCAGTTTGAACACGTTTATGGCAATTCATGTGGTCAATTTCAGCATCAAACCTGTCCATACCTGTCCAACGATTTCCTGAGAATCGGGCCCCCCGTCCCCGAATCCATGCTTCCCTTGAAACAATCTGGTGTGCTCCACCAGGAATTTCGATGAATTTCGAGAGGGTCTTTTTGGCAAACAATCCGTTTGGGAAGGTCAGAAAGGCTGTTGAATCCGTTTGTCTCACCAGGTTTAGGCCATTTTCATAGTCGTCGCCCTTCTTCCGCAGTATTCCTACGTTGATCATCCACCCCAAACCGCTGGGAAATCGCGGGAAACGACTTTTAGGAGGCTCATTTCTCTCCAATTCCCGGCCTTTTTTTCCTGCAGCTTCGATGCGTCAGGCCGAGATCATTCCAAAGTCTCTCGGCTCAAGTCATACCACCTCGGGTCTGCCAGTTTTTGAGGATTATGACCCAGCTCCAGTCAGAAACTTCCAGGATCATCACTCTTAGGAGATAGCATGCCCCAGCCGTTTGTGCATAGATACTACAATCATAGACAATCATACATTTATACAGCAAAGAAACATAAGAAACATTTTGTTGGATAAACAAATGTAAACCAATAAAATCACATGAATGTCATTGAACTACAATAAAACAAAAAAAAAACAATCACATCAATACAAAAATAAAAGATACACAATAAGGATAGATAGATATCGACAGACAAGAATAGATTGATTTGATTAGATTAGACTGATTAGACATGATTAGACAAGACAAGAGTAGATTAGATTAGATAGATGAGATAGATCAGAGAGATGATACATGAGATAGATTAGATGGGATGAGATTAGAATAGCTAAGAATAGATAAGAAAATAGGAACAGTTCAAACTAGAAACGATAGGTAGGTACAAGGTACAATTTGCCTTGCCCCTTGTGTTGTCCACGTTACCTATCCACGTCCGTGGACTGACATCCGCAGGTATGGCTTCGAGCCCACGAACCGCGGCGTGAGCCAAGTGCAAGCGGCTCTGACCGCTCCAAGGCTCACGGAGGACCCTGACATACAGCAGATGAATCACTACGATGCTTGGCTTTGAGACCATGTACCCTCCAGTATACTAACATAGCTATGGGAAATCACCCTTTTCAATGGGAAAATCCACTATTTCTATGGCCATTTTCAATAGCCACGTTTAATTACCAGAGGGTAAAACAGGTCAACCGTGCTTGCGAAGGTCCATAGTTGGATTCTCAGCAACGTTTCAGCTATCATTTTTGTGAACCAGCTGTGATTTGAGAGGCTTCTGATCACTTCCCAGCCATATAAAATCCCTCCCCCCGAATATCAAATACCCGCAAAAAATCGGTTTGGTTCGGGGGGTTGCACTTATTTGGGACCATTTTGGGGGTGTTTAATATGAACGGGGGATGGGATTAGTTTGCAGTTTGACCAGTTCATCATTGCTTGCAATACGGTACATCTAAGGTTAGCCATGCAAATGCAAACAGCATATAAAAACATGTTTGAACCCTTTGATATTTCTGTAATCCTAAAGGCCGATGTTTCCATGGGGTTTTGATGGCTTCATTCGAACGCGTTTGCTGAGTCCTCCATGCTTGAACTGCAAAGCTAAAGATGGATCATAAAATTCTGGCTGTTCCTCAGAGAAAACCGGAAGCGGATGAAGCAGGTGAACAGATATGGGACTCCTGAGACAATCCGTAACTTCTTCCTTTTGTGACCATTTGTAGCTCTCGTGGTTCCAAGTCTTGAACAGCACAAGTCGTCATCCGTCGCATCAGGTGGTGTACCTCACAGGTGAAATGCCCAAAGCAAAGGCAGCTGAAGGGGCCACAGTTTAGACACCAGAGAGATGCAGCATTTCTCCTCCCCCAAAGAGGGGTTAAGTTGTTGCGCTGGCGACCATTAGAAAGGTCGGCACGTGATGGAACGTGCATAACTATGGTGAATTATGAGTGCATATGAGTACACATGCAGGCATGTATGTTTGCGCAGTGTCCAGACGCTTGGAGACACCGACCAAGCAGAATTGATAAGACATGAGACATGTCGACGCACATACAGTGGCGGCTAGGCTATACATACAATGATACCGCATATGTATAATTCATTATAATTCTGCATCAACGACAACACGTTCATGATGATATAATTGATACCTGGATCTTCAATTCGCACTTTTTTCTGCTCATATCAGTTTTTGCTTGGATTTACGCTGGTTCTGACTTTTTATGCTCACTTGAACAGGAGAACCACATTTGTGTCTTGACGGACGAGTATTTACGCTTGTTTCCCGGATATTTACGCTTATTTCCCGGGAAAATTCGCTCATAATTTTGGCTTCAAAATGCACAAAGTGCAAAAATGCCAAAAGTGGTCCAATTACGCTCATTTGGAGAAAAACTGCTCAAAAAGCAGCAATCTCTCAAATGAGCATTTATTTGTGCTTTTTCGAGGATGCAGATATAACATACATATCAGATATACTGTAGATATATTATCTATCTGTTTGCGCATATAGACACATATATGTACTTATACACATACATATTCTATGTGTCCCTTGCTGTTTTCCATATCTTTCCACACGGATGGACTGCCCCTGCCATCGCCGTTCAGTCGTCATGTGCCTTAAGGTTGCGCCTGCAAGCTTCGACCACAGGCCTGACAGCTGGGCATAAGGAAAACCTACGGGAAACCATAGTTTTTCCTATGAAATATGGGGGTTTCCTGCAAATTGTCCTTGAAACCCACCCAATGACTATCTATATTCATAGAATATAGACAACAGATATACACATGCTATATGAAGTACATGTATCCATGTACTGTATCGACTATGTTGCTGTGTTTCTTTAAATAGCACGTGTTTATATTGATGTGCTTTTTGTGTGCCAATGAGAGTATATATTATGTAAATATGTGCATATGTATATATATATATACGTGCATGTGTACGCAGAAGAAATAGAATGATAGATCGATAGAAGCATTGATGGAAGGATAGATGCAGAGATAGATAGATAAGTATACACATTGATAGATCTGTGGCTGCAATGGCACATGGATTTGAGACACGTGGCACAGATCGACATGAATGATTTCGCTTCATGGCACATGAGCAGTGTTCAAAACCCCGGTTGGTTGATGATAAGTTCGGGGATTGTGCTCACCAGTAGTGCTAATTGGAGGAATCATTAGCATTAGCAGTAACTATTAGTATTAGAATATATTAGCATAGGGTTGATTTTCGAATCCAAATGGGTTTTAAGGGTTTTGATTCAAATTCAAGCCTCTCTATTTGGGACTCCTCCGTGATGAACCCAATGGATTGTCATAATCCACATTTCTCTAGATGGCAATAGGGGAATCCCGCTCTCAACCAGTGTCAAACTCTTCAGGTGCTGGAGCGTGTTTTGGAGGAGTTGAGGGTCTCGCGCTTAAAGCATGGCTGGCGGTATTTTTTTTTTGGGCTGGGTTGGGGTTGTATACATGCATACATACATACATACATGCATGCATGCATGCATACATAGATACATAGATACATAGATACATAGATACATACATAGATACATAGATACATAGATACATAGATACATAGATACGTAGATACGTAGATACGTAGATACATACATACATACATACATACAGACATACAGACATACAGACATACAGACATACAGACATACAGACATACAGACATACAGACATACATACATACATACAGACATACAGACATACAGACATACAGACATACAGACATACAGACATACAGACATACAGACATACAGACATACAGACATACAGACATACAGACATACAGACATACAGACAGACACACACACACACATAAATACATACATACATACAGACAGACAGACATACATACGTACATACATAGATACATACATACACACATACACATACACATACACATACACATACACATACACATATACATATACATATACATATACATATACATATACATATACATATACATATACACATACATACATACATACATACATACATACATACATACATACATACATACATACATACATACATACATACATACATACATACATACATACATACATACATACATTGTTTAATCCATGAGAATCATATCTCATTATATTTGAAATAGTGAGAGAGAGATAGAAGGGTTTATGATATTTGATATCTCAACGAACTACTGTCAGATTGAATGTCATTATAACTATAACTATAGACAAGGTTTCTGACCGCAATTCACTAGCTTCAAGACTCAAGTAGTCCATTTGAGGGACGATGCCACGGTTTTTGCTTCAGTTTGCTGTCGTTGGATTTTGGCAGGAAGGCCTTTGACTCGTAGGGTGAGAAAATGTTCAAAACTTGGGGCTCCAACAATGTTACATCGCTAGATATCAGCACAGCATGGACATAAGCTGCAACCCAGCAGTGGATCGTCAATTTGGTTGTTGAAACCTTCCCAGGGTTTGGTCCGCCACTGTCCGCTTTGGTCCGCGATTTGCAGCCGTTCATCTCAAATGAGCGGTTGAATGCAGCTTCCCCAAGAAACTACCTAGAGACTTGGACTTGTGTCAGCGACGGCTTTGCGGAGAAGTTTAACCTGAACCGCAGTTTTTTTATACGAATATTTTTGAAGCTGGAGGCGATTTGATGGCAATAGTGAAGTTGTTCCGTGTGGAACTATCCCCAACTGTACACTTGGGAAATTCGTATTGGCACCTTCTGTTTGGCTTTGCTTGGAGCTTGCGAGGTCTGATAGATGTCAATGAAGTTTGTGAAGAGGCCGGGGGAAGCAGTTTTGACAATTCTTCAAGGCAGAAGGCCCCAAGATCATCCAAGATCATCCAAGATCTAGAACAGATTTCTCCAGCACAGATTGTCAATAAACTGACCTTCCAGCATCTTCCTGCTGGGGCTGGGGGGTTGACGCCCACAGTGAAACAATGCTGGAGTTGATTGGCATTGAGAGCTGGTGAAACAAGATTTCTGATACATTTAGAATCATAAATATAGATAATTTATATACTGTATGTATATAGGCCACTGGCTCGCCTTTAGCCTCAGGCTTAACTCTTGGAGAGGGCGATGGAGAGAGAGAGAGAGATATTGATATGTATATATATATATATGCACGATCATGCTTACTCCCATATGCAGCAGCTTTTCAACATGACAATATCTGCAGTGGACACCTGGGGCCCATCATTTCCTTCCAGGTGTGCCGCTCTGGTGCTGATCTTTGCTCACGGTGGTCATGCATTCCGAAAGCGAGCTGGAGCGAGGGTGCGCGATCGCAGGGATAGAACACCCAGGATTGCTGCCATTGAGGTGATTGCCACAAGCGATGCAAATGTCTATTCTGCACGTGTCAACATTTAGTAGAAAGCAATCCCTTGCCATCCATACATAGTAGAGTTCCTTGCGTTCACTCCAGACATCACCCAAAGCAGATGCAGGGCAATGATGGACAATGTACGTATATATGATATATCTGCAGATTGGTTGGAGCCTTTTCATGAACCCTCATGACTAGATTAGTTCTTCAATATGTGGATTCAAACCACCAGTCAGTAGATTTCAATATAGGTTTTTGAATGCATGCGCACACATATTTGTATATAATTAACATATCAATGCCAAAGCCAATGCCAAAGCCATGGATGGAAAATGGCCAC
Source organism: Symbiodinium sp. clade C Y103 (assembly GCA_003297045.1). Classification (NCBI taxonomy): domain Eukaryota; class Dinophyceae; order Suessiales; family Symbiodiniaceae; genus Cladocopium; species Cladocopium sp. clade C. The sequence goes on along the minus strand of BGPT01003445.1, from coordinate 27,337 downwards.
GTTTTTCCTTGGTGAAGCAGCGAAACATCCAGGTACAAGCGACAGGACTTCGTGGAATGCCGCAGGAACCCAAGGCCGGAAGGGGGGGGGCGTTTGGTTTCAATGATCCAAAGGTGGAGAGTGGAAACTTGAGGTGGAACATGTTAAAGTATGTTAAAGTATGTTAAAGTATCACGTCAGCCTATACTAATACAAAAGTTGAAGATGAACATAGATGAACCATTCGTAGTCAGCACAATGTCAGCATGACCACGGAAAGAACGACTTGGTTTCTGTACCGAGCAAAGCCAGGTTGGCCACTCTTGGGCAGGTTAGTACAGGTCATCTCTGAAATACTTTGTCTGGTGGCTTCTGCTTCCATGAACCCAACCCTTTCCAGGCTTTGGGGACAGTGGTCCATCATCATGAAGCGAGTTTCCATGAGTTTCACTCTGAAAATATCTTGGAAAATCCTGATAGCTTGGGCCATTGGGTACAACAAATGCAACTCATTTCCCTCCATTTTTCCCCACGTTTTCCCCGTTGTTCCAGAGTTTTCCCCATGTTTTCCCCACTTTTCTATATATAGTTTTCCCGTTTTCCCCATGTTTTCCCATGACTTCCCCGGTTTTTCCGTTGGATCCTCGCCGCAAAAAAAAGCGAAAAAATCAGGCGCTGCTGGAAGAGCTGGAGCAGCTGCTGGGCGCTACAAGCCGTGAGGCTACAGAGCTGAGGCTCAAGGACTTGGAGAACGACTTGCGGGTGACCTTCCAGGTGGAAATCCATGGAATCTGGAGGGTTTTTGATGATTGACATCGATTGACTTGGGTTTTTTTAGTGATTTTTTATGGGATTTTAGTGGGGGTTGAATGTTATTTTAGAGATTGACTTGGGTTTTTTCATCGGATTTTAATGGGATTCTAGTGGATTTCCCAGATTTTCGACATTGATTGACTTCGGATGTTCATGGCGTTTTGTGGGTGCTTGAGCCAACAATAAACCATCCCGCCTATCCCCAACTTCACCAGAAATAGGTGGTAAGCACCCTCCAGAAGTGGGGTTCCACACCTTACACTGATAGGAATGTATCTTTTCGAGTTTTTACTGTGGCTCTTTTAGATGCGACTTTTCCGCGGAGCCAGTGGTGGCCAATTTTGAGTAGGGCAACCAATGATTCATCATTGGATTTCAAAGTGCCCAATTTTGAGAAACCCGAAGGATGACCTATGTAGAAGTGGATTTTTTTTTCCAGAAAACCCCTGCAGAGGGATTGGATCGATAGATGATTTTCTGTCTCCCAAATTCCAGGTGCTTGGATGGTGTTGCTTTTTTTCTGTGGAATGCATGATGCCATGTTCGAAATCTTTTGACTTTTGAATATGATTTTTCTCGTCAATATACCGAGGAATTTGATAGTGAATTTGATTTGATCTCGGGAAACCGGGAAACCTTAGTCTAAACTGTATTGCGTCATTTTTTTTGTGAATCAATGTCGTTTTTCTCCTGTAAAGACTTGTGCAATCCCATCCCCCAATATCAAACACCTCCTAAATGGTCCCAATTGTGTTGAATTTCCTCATATTTCCCCTATAGCCTATAGCTACTAAACCACGGTTTCTGGAGGGTGTTTAATAGGGAGATGGATTGTGGATACTCTTACGATCAGAACAATGATTATAAATAATATATTATAATATTATATATAACTATTTCTGCGGAAAACTTTCTCCAGGCATTGCCGAAAAACCCACGCGGTGCGTTGGAAGCTCCATCTGCACGATATGCCCTGCATAGGTGCGGTAGCCGCTGTTGGGCTGGCTGTTCCTAAAGTATGGGCCATGGGTATTGATTGGGTATATAGTATAGAGAGATCTTTAAAAACCATAGCGAAGTTGGAAAAGCTGGGAAAATTGATGGAAGCGGCATCTATAACATCGTGAAAACACATTTCTATTTTTGTGTCGGACCTGTATAAAACATGGTAAAACCAACTAATGGTTGGCATTTCATGGGGGGGGGAACCCTATAAGAATTCAAGCATGGATGGACGATGCCAAAAGTCAAGACACCTTAAACTTGGCGCAGCTCTTTATATCTAAATGGGGGAGGTTTCCCAAAATGGGGGTACCCGGAATCATCCAAAATTCGATTATTTGAGTATTGAAACCCATGGTCTTGGGGATCCCTCATTTTAAGAAACCCCCAGATGATGGTTTGTAGGTATGTTCTGTTGCCCCAATTTCCCCAAGCGGTTCACGGCCCATGTCTGTAAACAACCGCAGAAACGATTATTTACCTCTGGATGTGTTCATGTTCAAGACTCCCATTTGTGCGTGTGAGCTTGTCAGTACGGTAAGTGGGACAGATTTAAACGCTGGCAGGTCATTCCGGCTGAATTGTTGAAATGATACCATTGCAAGATGGTACTAGTAACTAGAAAGAAATCCCACTTGGCAACAACCATTGATTCACTGTTCAGATGATCATGATTGAATTCTACCATTCATTGGTTGTTCCAAAACCCATCACTACACGACCTCACGGCCACCTCACTGGAATGATGGGGGGGGAACTATCCATCCCCATCCAGGTTAGTGACTGTAGAGCTGATCAAGATCCATTGGTTGTATCCCTATCATATCCCCATAAAATGGTTGCTTATATCCTGTTCTATCCACATCATGTCACCATAGTAAAATATAGTAAAACTAGAAAAAATAACGAAGATGTGGAAATCCATCGGTTTCCCGTTTTCATTGGGTTGGTTAAAGGGAGAATGTACAGCCTACATTTGATGGGAAAACTATGGTGTCCTGTAGGTTTTCCCGGGTTTCCATTCGACCCCTGGAGGCTTTTCAACAAGCGCCATGGCTGGCAAATCAAAGGGCTAGAAACTGCCGGAGGCGTGATGGATGCGGATTGTGCTAGTTCCAGGCTGGTGAAATTTTAGTTGGACACTACTGTAGTGGGGTTTAGTACAGTTTAATCAACAACACCAGAAAAAAAACTGGGGAAACCAGCTGGTTGCAGGGTATTGTAGATTGGCCATGCAAATAGAATGGGAAAGTGAAACAGTGAAACATACCTGCATCATGGAACAATGGAACATCCGAGTTCACCCTGCTGTTCAGATTGTGAAATGGAATATGACCAAAGGGGAAGCACTTATGGCTCTGAATTGATTGTTTTCTTTGATCTCTTCTTCCACCCCACATTCTTGGGCAGGTCACCCTCCAACTCTTCATGTGGAGCCAGCAAGTATGGAAATACAGCATGACACACCAGAAAAAAGAGTACGTTTCATGTGTATTATAATCACTTGAGTCATGCCATGTCACAATAGATCATTGCATAAAGCCACCAGCTACCCCGATCCCGATGATCATGGCAAGATTGGGACGCAATATGAAATCACCACAAATATGACACCAATCACAGACCACAAGACAGCATAAGATACCATTCTGAGAAATTCTGAGAGGGCCAGTTACACGAAGCCCAAATAGATAGCGGCAAAAACAGGTTTCTTGTGGATGTTCCCTTCAACCAACCTATCCCCAGTTATAGATAGTTATAGTTGGTTTATCCTCCATGGATCTTGACTATGATCGGTGAAACACACTAATTATTGTTCATCTACTGTCCTCTATCAATGGACACTTCATCTAAGATACTGAAACATTTTCTGAACATACAAAATACATTACAGTAGTGTTGCATGTGTATTCACAGGTCCTCCGGGAGTAGACAGACTATTTTAAAAAATAAACTAAAGTGGGAAATACCTTTGAACATCCCATATTTTATCCTATCTACTTCTACTTCAGGATGATCACATAGTTATATATATTATATATAATATATGTATAAGTATATGCATATACATATATATATAATCAGTTATATATAATCAGTTGTATACATAATTAGTTATATAGATATACATATATGTTCGCATAACAGCAAACTCTCCACTCGGGGCCAGGCACCTGGGACTCGGAATCCCCAGTGGTGGCCATGGGTGATCGCGTTCCGTCGCAGATGCTACTCGGTCCTTCAAAAAGTCAGGAGTTTCATGGAATTTACCCTTTGGTAAACTAACATAACTATGGTAAATCACCATTTTTCATGGGAAAATCCACTATAAATGGTCATTTTCAATAGCTACGTTTAATTACCAGAGGGTGAAGGGAGTTGGAGATGATCAACTTGGATTTTGAGGTGATGTGAGGAAAAAATCCATTGTTCTTTTGGAGTTGGAGGTGAGGCTCAGAGATTTTGCATGGATTTTGAGATGTTCAAGGGATTGTTGAGGGATTTCTACCCCGAAACATCAGGGAAACATAAGAGGAGCCCGATCTCGGGGGTTGTCCCAACATGAAAATCAGGAGCTACAATTCGGTAAACGGCAATTGAACATCCACCATGTATAGATATTTGCAGGGGGTTTTCCAGCTAGCCACGTTTGATTACCGGAGGGTGATTCCTTTTGGTACAGTCACAGTCTCAATTCTGTCAGTTCTACAAAAGCACTGAGCCTGGAGAGAGAGAGAGAGAGAGAGACTCTAACTAATCAGGGTCCCAAATCCACTGGCCAATCATCAATCCATTTGGAGGTTTCCTAAGTCATGGGGGTAGCCCCAAATCACCCAAGTCATTACACCATGACTTAGTAATGTAATAAAAATCATGGTGACTTGGGATCCCCCATGCCCAGGCGCGAACTTCTTGAGGCAGGGGCTGAAGACATTGACAGGGGGCCAGATGGTTGGTGCGTTCAGCAGTGCTAAAACTATTATATTTTTCAAAAAGCATAGGGATATATGTATATATGTAGGTAAAAACAGAGCTACAACATGCAATAACATATAGTTGGATGTTAAGAAAAGGAAAAGAACGGCTGGTGCGGAAGGCCCCAAAGAAGAAGCCAACCTGAGTGACATAATAGAAATGGGCAGACTGATATCCCCAAGTGGAAGTTCACGACATCGCCATCCACTCAGTCAAAGTGATACCAGGGATGTGGACGTTTCGGCTGCTCATTTTGTTACGCACCCTAAATTCAACAAGCAACAGTTTCAAACCACATCCAGTATAAAATCATTTTCTGAGTTCTGAGCTCAGTTTTTCAGGTGCCATGTTAGAAATTCAGGGTGTAAATGCGTTTTTTTCGTCCACTGCCATGTGACTTTCCAGCAGAAATGCATAACAGCTTCTTCACTGAGGCAAATCAGTACTCCACGAGATTTTGCGTTGTTGGGCCGCCACGGTGTATATTTGGTTTGACTGATATTTGTTCGCTTACATGTCTATAATTATACATGTGTAGTATGATAAAGATGAATAGGTAGAGAGAGAGAGATCTATATAAATATATATATATATAAATATATATATATATAAATATACACATAGAAAGATAGATTACTTATTTATTGCCACCAGGCTTTTTTGTTTGATTGAAAATTCGACCAGCTGGGAGCAGGACCGCTTGGGATCCTATGGCCTTACTTTACATGAACTTGCTGTGCTGGCTGCCACGTGGGGATGCCCAGTTGATCCAAGAGTCCTGTTTCAGGATTGAAACTTGAATTGAGATCAAGTTCCACATGCCCTCTGGTACACGGTTACATAACTATGGAAAATCACCATGCTGTTGATGGGAAAATTACAACTATTTCAATGGCCATGTTTAAGAGCGAACTGTTGGTTTACCAGGGTATATTGATTTGCCTCTTTGCATCAGATTTCCACAATCTTGTTGTCAACTTTCGGGGACCATTCCTGCCTTTGCTGTGACGTGGATACTGGATCACAAGGATGTTATATGGCAAACACACTTGACATGCCAAAAACTGGCAAGCAGTGTTGCAGTTCGATGCCCTACAGACCCTAGCCATAATCCAATTTCTTTGGTTTGAATTTTGTAAATCAGATCCCTCCACTGTTAAAAACATCCCAATAATATGGACCCCAAAGAGATTCAATGCCCAACCGTTGGCTTTCTGATGGTGTTGATCTTCGTGGCCGGAGTATTATGATTATAGCATATAGTCTTTGGTTCTTTAACAATCTTTAACATAGCTATGGACAGTCACCATGTGTCATACCTAAATCCTCATTTTTATCATCTGTTATCTGTTTCTTTCCTTAATTATATATATATATAGAGTTATATTTATTTATATATATATATGTAGTGGGCAAATCCTCATGCAATCATTGTGACGATTACTTAAACCAGTATTATTCCCTTACTCTTTGATCATCCAACTTGGCAACGGCATATTTCATTGTTTACCCATGTGTAGATGATGTTCATTGATTTTCCCATTTAGGAACATTTGATTTTCCAGCCAGCCGTGTCAAGATGCCACAGGGTAAATCAATCCCATGTGCTCATACATAATATGTCCCTTGATCTATGGTGTGTAAGTCCCGCACTCATGGCTGATAAAATCTTCATGTTTCCCTTGAATCAACCAATTGATTGGATTACTTCACTTATGTATATATAACTATATATGTATTCATTAAATTGTCATGGTTGGTTAAACTAGTATGTTTCCATCTGCATAGCTATGGATCAACACCTAGAAATACCTTGTTTTGGGAATGAACCTCCACATGTCTCCATAAATTCCATCCATTCAACGATGTTCAGCAAGGGGTCTTATGGGTTCTGACCTATCCCCAACAGTTTTTTCCTTCAAATCTCCGAGGATGGAAGGGATGTTTGAACAAGATGTGGAGCAGCGACTTCGCATTGTTTACGCTGAAAAGAATTTGGTTGCAGAGGCCGGCAGTGACCGATGCAAATTTCTTTGTATACATACATGCATGAAAATTGGACATTCGTTTGTATACATAATATATGTATCTGTATATGATTGTATATGTATATATATATATATATATATGCATATGCATCTACTTGTGCATGTACACATGTATATGTAGATATGCATGTATCTGCATATATCTACATTTACATGCAAATGTCTGTTTGCATCTGGATATAGAGATGCGTGCGTGTCATTCGTATATGTATATCTTTGAACCTCAAGGTTCAGAACCTCGAGAAGCCCTGGTTCTGAAACAAAGTTGAAAAACGGTAACCCTACTTACCAGGCAGCCAAGGTCAATTTGTCCATTGGCTAAATGGACCAGTAACTATCAAAGTGGGTGAAATATCTTAGCACAGTTTGCACAGCTTGGTACACCTGCTTGACACCCATCATTTCACATAAAAGGAGAGGCCTAAAGCAAGTGGATGTTCATATCATTCCGTTTTGTTTGGTATCAAGCATGATTAGTGGTATTATGCGTCCCCATTTGCTTTCCACCTGTACTTTGATGATCATGTTGTTCCCATGCCTGCATTTGTCCGCCATCATATTTTTCGGACTTGCTTGAAACCAGAAGCTCTTATATCGTGTGCACAAAAATCACATGATATCATATAAACATGCAATGGAATGGAAAAGAATAGAATGTATGTATGTATGGATGCATATATATATGTATATATATCTATGCACATGAGATACATAAATGATTGATAATGTAATATTCAACTATTCTGGTTGCATATGCCCATTTACGGTTCATCCTTCTTGGGCAAATGATCCCAATTGAATCATGTTTGTTTTTGTCCGGGGGAGTTGAAACCACCGACCATCATATATACATCTACATGCATATATGTATTTATAATTATCTATATATGTTTATCTACATTTACGTGCTGGTCAACAACCATATGTGTCGAAGCTGATCTTTGAACCACCAACTCAGCAAGTCATTGACCATTTTATTGCCAATCAGATCGATGGCCAACGCAGGAGAAGGTCTATTGGGATCAGGCCGGTGTGGGCTTCAAATGGTTTTTATATAGATGGTTTTAGACGGTTTCGAATGATTTTGATTGTTTCTTTCGATGGTTCTTTGGTTTTTACGATGCTTTGAAGCCAAAAAACAAACCCACAAGTTGCGATAGTTGCACAAATCGGTGCGTTTGGACCTGTGTGGCTCTCAGTCTTAACTTCATGAACAGCATGGACTCACATGCCTAGAGTGGATTGGTATGATCAATTTGGTACAAGGTGAGCCCCCGAGTTGTGTATGTTGGTTTGTAATGGCTATGAATATATAAGCCCATTATGTTCCCCATAGACCTAAACGTTCACCAAGTTATGTGCGTCAACTTAGGGGGCCTCGCATTGTTGATGTGGGCCACCTTTTCAGACAGTTGTTTTTGGACACTATCTTGCCCTGAATGTGTCATCATGCTGATGTTCTCCTTATGGCCTTATGGGCCTTGTGGGAATGGGCTAAAATTGTGAGCTCCCACCAGGTCACAGAAAGGTATTACTTCACTGGGCGCTCACAGAGTTCCTGACCTTGATCGATATCATCCCCAAAGCTGTTGGTAAACATCCCTATTTCTTGGAGTTACGACCACATGGCGAACGTCTAAAAGATGTTAGCCAACATTCCCATGATTGTTGGCTGACAAGTTCATGCGTTCATGCCCACAAATATCACCTGGGCCAATCGCTGAAATTGTTCAACCGATATCGCGGTCACCTCCACGTTTGTTGCTTGATAAGGTATCCATCAACAAATTCTCATTTGATACCTTCTTCGTCCTTCATATCCCCATGTCAGTTCGGTCCAATTTCTTGGTACAGATATGTATACAGTATCATATCCCCATGTTTCCTATCTTTCCGGGTCAGGCGATGTCCGTGATGTGGAGCTACGAAACTTGTCGGAGCAAGGGTTACGTGAGGGAATCCTGGTGCCCTACAAACCCCTACAAGAAATCATAGTGTCATATGTTTGTGTAATGTGTCTATCAAGTATGGAGGTTTAATGGAATGCTCATGGAGATTCATGAGTCATTAGGTGGTTTTTCCGGGGAAATCTTCAGGACATCAGGGCGGTTCCCCATGAAGTATAGGGGTTCCTGTAAGTTTGCCTTCAACCCAATCGAATGATTGTGATTTTGTTTGAGCTCGTGAAATCTAGATGACAGGTTCGGAGTTACGACATACATTGAAATTATACAGTATTGCTACTAGCACGGGAAAGAACGTGTAGAGCGTGTTTGAATGGTCAAACTCTTCTTCTATGAGACACATCCTTGGAAATGCAATGGAACAATTCATGACATGTTATATAATGTTATATAATAAAAGCAATAGTAAGAATAATAACAATAGCAGTAATGATAGCAATAATGATAATGATAATATATGTGTGTGACTATATTGTTTCTTATGGTTATTATCATATTATTATCATGGTTATTGTAATGTTATTATCTATCCCACGAAACCAATTCAGAAACAATATTTGAATGCAACCCAGCTACACATAGGATAACCACAGTTTGGGGGTTTGGAGATGGTCTGCCGAACGGCCAGAATCAGCCATTTTTGAAAGGCGGAGATGATTCATCCGGAGCTGACGTTAGCAACGTAGGATCCGCAACAACAGACTTTTAAGAAATTGGGTATGCCCCCACTTGAAAGGATTCATGTCATTTCATGGTCCCCTTTTGTGCTTGATAATAGCTTGGGATGGTGTGAATTAAATGTAATTGCCGGTCAACATGTTCAAGTCCACATCCTTTTGATGGTGATTTCATGCTTCTTTTAAACCATGTGCAGCTGGCACTTTCTACTGGGTTTTGATGGTTGACGATATGGAGGTTTCCCAAAAATAGGGCTGCCCCCAAATCATCCTTTCTGATATATGTTGATGAGATTTTCCACTATAAACCATCCAGCTCTTGGGGTACCCCCATAACTTAGGAACCCCGCCTGACCCCAGGTAGCAGCCTTCATTACTGGAACACCTGTGGAATCTTTGAGCCCAGGCAAGGCTGCGCTCGGCTTGCGCTCGATGGTGTCCCAAGTCGTTAGCGAAGTTGATCTATAACGTCTTATAACTCCAATTTTGCTGGGCTTTATGGTGGATACACCTATCATATTCTATAATCTACAGTTACTTACCATATATCTACAATGATGTGTAATTCTCCAAAATCTAACAAGGTTAAAACCACCAGGCAGCATGTAATTTTGGGCATCTTCATTGCCGGGTGAATCTATGGAGGGTTACTTGTGGCTAATTGGATTTATAACATTGTTCAACCATGTGCAACCATAGTTATAGGATGTTATAGAGTGATATAGCAGTTCTATTCCAACTTTATGGAGGCTTCCCATGGTTATACCAATTTTTTTTACTCCCAACTGCACCCCCCAAGTTTTTTTTTGACGATTTGCTCCCGTTGGGACGCTCTTAGCAGAGGTGACGTGAGGCGAGCCACTCTGGAATTTGCCATGAGGCGCAGCCGACTGGGACGTGGCTGGGTCGCTCACACCATAGATATGTGATGATGTGTAAATATATTAGGGCATAAATATCTGTAAACATGTATATATTTGCTTTTATATGTGCACATAATGTATATACGACCTAAATGTGTATTATATATATATGTGTATATATATATATATGTATATATATATATATATGTGTGTATATATATATGTATATGTGTATATATATATATGTATATATATATATATATGTGTGTATATATATATGTATATGTGTATATATATATATATGTATATATATGTATATATGCACATGTACATATATAGACTTCCGATATCCCAAACTCTGTGAGATCCTAGTGGTACCCCCACATTTATCTGCCAAGAAGTCGAGCGGCGCTGCTGCCAGGTTTCCACGTCACGTGGAAGCCAAGGCCCTACTGATTGACATTACCCAGGAGGTGTCCTGGTGGACTGCTGCTGTCCTGGGAGGTTTCAATTCCTATGTTTTTTTGTACATACTGAAAAAAAGAAAAAGATGTATATTTTAAGACGTATGAATATCTAGATATAGATATGTGTGTATGTGTTTCTCATTTCGCCTCAGACCGAAGGCGTAAACATGTCGGCTTGAATGGTTGCGATGAAATCAGTGATATTCCAATTCTGGCAGACAAGATCGTCATGTCAGTACACAACCATGGAATTGTCGGATGATGTTAAGATTAGAGCAACCATGTTTTGAACAATAAATATAAAACTCCATATGCCATCATTTTGATTCGCTTTGAGTTTGGTTGATTTGTGCACTCTGCTTCCAGATCGTTGGAGAAACCACCACCGCTCAATACGATGCTCGACGGTTCGACTGGCGCGGCAGGGTCAGCAGGTCGATGGACATCAATTGGGGAATCCCGAAGAAAATGGTGGGATGACGCATGCACCACGTTTTGACCTTATATATATATAATTATATATATATATATACATAGTATGTATAATATTGTATACATATATACATATATGCGTATATATGGTTTTATGTGCCCGTGAGTGACTGCAAGTGCGTACGTGTGAATTTAGGATTTGGGATTTTTCATACATGCTAGATAGGCAGACAAACAGAAAGATAGATGGATATACCCATTCCGCTTGTCACTGTTCTTGGTCAATTCTCAAATCACCATGATTGCTGGTCAAATCACCATTATTGATACACATTGATACTTAAATCATGATTCTTGACACCCGTTGGCACTCCAACAATAGCGAAAATGGCACTTAGCTATAGATGATTACCTCACAGCGGTCTTCCATCGTCAACTGTTAGATGTCCATACTTAAATTCCTATTTGTCCTATTGAAATCTCCATATTTTGCAGTTAAATCATGTTAAATCCCTATTTTCCCTAGTTAAATCCACCATCTTTGGATGGAACATCCCCCATGTTTTGTGCTTAGCGCAGTATCCCCCGCCCCAAAGGACTTCGCGTTGCTGCAGAAGATCCTCTCGAAGTTCGGCCAACGCCTGGGTGCATTGGAAGACACCGAGTGCAAGGCGCTGCAGTTGCACTGAGATCGACTCATTGATTAAGATGAGTTGAGATAGATAGATTAAAAGTGCAGATACTGCAATTAGATATTATAGATACTCTGTGAATATTGTAGATACTGTAGATATTGTAGATGGATAGATGGACGGATAGATACTGTAGATAGATGGATGCACAGATGGATTTATAGATGGATTTCTGGACAGATGGATGGCTAGATAAATGAATACTGTTCCGTAGAGATGGTAGATGGAACAATACTTAGATAGATAGCTAGAGGTGTGTAAATATGTTCTGTTTCCTCAGGCTGTGTGAAGGTGTGCGTATATGGTCTGCAGGGGGAAGTCGCCACAACCACGGCTGGGAACATCAGCCCCAGGGTTGGCCTCATATTTGCCACCTGGAAATAAGTGGGAATGCAGAGGGGCATATGGTGATTTAAGTGGCAACTAGTGGTAATAAATGGGATTTTCTCTACTTACGTTGTGTGCCCAAAAAATGGGTGATAGATCGCAAATACGGCAATTTTGATTGCAAAACGCTGATGAACCATAGGATTTTGAATGCCCTTATTTTCAGACAAATTCATGTGACACTGGCGGCTTGATCAACCCTATCGTAGGTAAATGTATGACCCTTTTGTTGGTCCATGTCTCGCGGGTGGTTTCCGTGCTTTAGCCAGGTGATGAAGAACAAGATGACATCCCTGGAAGATGAGTATGGAAGTGGGATGGTACGACCCTAGGATGCATTGGACATGTATCGGAAATGCCTGGAGCAAAAGCTGGAAATGACATGGGCCGGATTGTTTTAAAGTTGATTTCATAGTGTGTGCACGGTGATTTTGTTTGGTGATTTCATGTGACTTCATTCTGAAATTCGATCGACCATGCGGTACCTTCTAGCCCAAACTCAGGGCTTGGCGACTTCTATGGAGACAAGGCCGCGGGAGCGGATGTGGAATGTCGACCAGATCTGGTAACTTAACATAGCTACTGAAAATCTTCATGTTCAAGAGGTGGAAAAGTCATCTTAGATGGGCAATGTTCAATCATTTTCAATAGTTACATGTTAAACTATCAGAGGATATCCTTCATCGTCTCGCTACGACTGTTCTCTTTAGGGTTTTATTGGGTAATCGGCTCTGTTCTGGAAGAGAAACTTACTGGTCAATACAAACACACCAACTGTGGTCCCGATACTTGTGCGAAAGAGGCACTTAAACTTCAAAATCATCTCCAGATGTTGGCGAATAAATTAACGACTTCCATTTAGAGATGATTTTAGCAAGACTTTGGTCACTGGATTGGTTTTGTTGGGAAAATTCTACCAGAAACCAATGGATTTTCCCATGAAATCTGGCAGTTTCAACCGTAACTATTTCTCTAAAAACAGTCCATTGAGTCGGAAACATGGTTGCCCTCTGGTAAGCTACCATATATAGCCTATATGCAAAATCCATAAAAATCACAATATGTTGGATCATTTTGATAGGTAAATCAACTATCAATGCGCCATTTTCATCCCATTTTCCATAGCTAAACCGTCCCCTTGCGCTTCACCGCAGGCCGAGTATCACTTCACCGAGGCGCCTAGCTTCCTGCGCAGCCACGGGGTGTTGGACGAGTCCACCCCGGAGGATCCCAAGGTGCATCCCATGGCTGGATCCACCATTTTTTTGATGGGAAGATGGGAAAATCCCATGAACACCTGGTTAAATCACTCGGAGTTTTGAATGGCCACTGTGTTGATTTTTAGGAGGGTAAAATGTGGTTTGCCGGCCATGTTGGATGAGTCCCAGAGTGTTGGGGTTGAGAGGGTCTTGGGGAAGGCCTCAAAAAAGACAGCGTTCTCATCTAACTAGAAAAAAGTAAACACATGGAAATCATAAGAACTGTCTGGGATGTTCCCCCCCCTCCCAACAAGAAAAAACATGGAAAATCCAGGCTCCAGCAGGTTCATTTGTTCTAGGGCACCTTGACATTTCCATGAAACATCATGAAACACATGCTGATATCTTGGTTTGGTGGGTTGGTGGGTTGCTTTATTTCTCTTCATAATGCTTTTTGGCATGTTGCAGTAGCCAATACAAGGGGCCTTGTCCAGTTTTGTAGGAATGCGCCATGAAGGGAGGCTGACTTGTCTTTTGGATCCCTGAGTAGATTTACTGCAAGCGCTGTTCTGGCACAGAGCCACTTTGATGCAGATCTAGAATAGTCATCCATTTTCTGGGTCCAATCCTCTCAGATGGGCTTAAGCTTACCCTCTGGTAAACTAACATAGCTACTGTATTGAAAATTGCAATTTATAGTTGATTTTCCCATTAAAAATGGTGATTTTCCATAGCTATGTTAGTTTACCAGAGGGTAACCAAAGACCAGCCGATTCCAAGCCACAGTCGTTCGCCATGTCAGGTGTTGATCCCCAACTACTTGGCAAACCCATCCAACTGCGTCACGCCTGCTGGCCTCTTGGTTGGGTGTTGAGCGCTTCCTCGCTTGGGAGGGGTGTGAACTGTATGTCTTCCAAGGTGTGGAAAGTGTGAAAGCGATCCGCATGATACTGGATGTTGAACTCCAAAAAACAATGACTTTTCTTCGAGACTGCCTCTTGTGACCCCTAGTTTTGGTTTCATCTCCCTGGAAATGGTGGCCAGCTACTGTCCAATATCGGGGGCAAAGACCCCCGAGGAAGCCTGGTCGAACGCAGCCAAAGTTGATCATTTGGGCATTTCATTCACCGGGGGTGTTTAAAGTTTAACATTTGTGGGAGGGGCCCTTGGCCATTATTGTGGGAATTACAGCTTCAGTCATCCACTGTGTGTATGATCTTCAATTGCAAGCGACTGTGTCAGGAAGAAAATGCAAAACTTCTCGCAGCTTTCAAAACTGAGTGGCGTTGTTGATGTGAAACAAGCATCGGGAAAAGCAACAGTGCCCACGGAATCACGTTGGCCCCAAACACAGGCATATGGGGGTTTCGTGAAATGGGGGATCCCCAAAATGGATTGTTTGTAATGGACAATCCCAGTCCAATGGATGAATTGGGGGTACCCCCATTTTCAGACGGACCCATTTATAGAAGTTGAATAGTAAGTAGTTTCACATCAGCTTCTCATCAAGAAACACCTAGCAGTTCAGGTTACTACAGCATTTGCTGCTCGGCTGCATTGGCACTTGGCACCAGATAGCCACATAGATCGAGAGCGTTTAAAGTCCACTGAGATCTACCCGGGGTCTCGAGGTGCAGAAAGCGTATCTGAAAAGCAGTAGGCCCCCACATATTCAAACAACGTTTCATGATTCATGTGATATCATATGCATGTTTCACTTCGTGTGCTGAAGGAGGGGAAAAAAACCCATCCCGGTATGGGTTTTCTCCTTCCCAAATTGTCACTGAAGCCTTCTGTTGGGATACACCAGCCGCCATATCCCCAGGCTGCTTCGACGAGTGCGAGAACTTGATGGATCAGGTCGCAAATATCCATGGATTTAATGGGCGAATCTGCAGGAGGGCATCGTTTTGACATGTTTTGACCCTCAAATCTAGGCTTATCATTTAGATTTTCCTTTTAAACCAAATTATTTTTGGGAGAAGATCATCAATTTTGGTGAAGTTTTACCAGGGAAATCACGGTAAATCATCTATGAAGCATGGACTTTTCTGTCTCCTGGTCTGTTGAAATGCCCAATGGTATTTGGTATATTCTCCTGGCCATTGGGTACAGCAATATAATTACTCTCTGTTATATTGATTAACATAGACCCTGGCAGATAGGGATTGGAAGATTAGTTTCCTCTAAAAAATAGCTATTCTCAGGGTCTATGTTAATTTACCACAGGGTATAATCAAACCCAATGGGTTTGCAATGTTTGTAGTGTCATATGGCCCACTCTGTCACGGGATCACGTTCCATTCAGGTGGAGAAGAGCTTGGCAGCGCCCATGGGCAACTTGGAATTCAGCGGCTGTAACAAAGCTGCTGCCTCCTTATGGCTATAAGTCAAAACCCTGGTACCTAGTGAACATCAAAATAGCTGGGATTTATGGATGTTCATCCCACTAAAATGAATAATAATAGGTTTTGACCCGCCTTATGAAATCCTCAGCCTGGGCGACTTGGAATGCCTTTGATTTTTGGTTGGTAGTTTGATGTGTTGTTTCTTTTTCCAACTGTATTTGGGATGATGATCCCAATGACTTTCGTATTTTTTCTGGGAGGGTTGAACCCACCAGAGATATCCAGAGATTTCTTGCCCTTTCCATCCCAAGGGGTGGAGTTTCATCACCAGAAGTTTTGTCAATGCACTGGCTTTATCCCCATCTTCAGTTGCCACTTTTTGCGAACCAAGGTATCCCGTATTTTGTTGAGTACTATCAGCAACATATGCCTATAGCTGCTCAAAGACGGAGCACCCATGGGCCATCGAAATTGGTCATGTTGGTACACTAGAACATTCTTTCTCGGAGGCCATCAACCCAGCTATGCCGTGCTTGTAGCCACCTATCAATCCACCCGCTCTGCCATGTATTGGTGGATATAGAATGATATAGACATATGTAAGATGTGGCTAAGAGTTTGGGTGATTGACATGTTGGTACCCTTTGCTAATCTAACATGGCTATGGAAAACATGTTCATAGGTAATCATCTGCACACGTATGGAAAACATGTTGATAGGTAATCATTTGCACACGGACCATTCTCATCCATAGAAATGTTAGATGACCAGAGGGTAGTACTGCCCAGTAAAATTAACCATTTTGTTTGTTTACATCATGTCAAATCAAACCCCTATTTATCACCATAAAATCACATGAAACCACCATTAAAAAATCACCATAAAACCCTACTAAATCCCATTGAACAGCCACATATTCACCCGACTTCACCACAGGTACCGCCGAGCAGATCGCCATGGTGGTACCTTGAGCTATTAAAAAGACCTTGGGTGGTCGGTTCTTAATTACCAATAATGACAACCTGGTATGGTTATTGGCTCATCCTTGATCCATATTGGAATGATACTAATAATTGACCTCTATTACCACCAATAATAGGAGAACCAAAGCATTCTTAACCACTATGGGGATTGTATATGAAATAAATGTATATAATTACATGCTGTAATACTATTGGCCAATCCCAACTATGGTTGAATTATACTGCCTGGGTCATTGGGGATTATAAACTAGCCCGTTTTGTAAGGAAACCGTTTTCGACCAAGTATTTCATGAGATGGGATACAGTAGGGGTATTTTTAATGGCTCATATAATGTAAAGACCTCCAGGGACATCCCTTTCAGCAAGCAACAGTTGTTCAATATCTTTGCCTGGAGGACGATGGAAATGGCTTTCATCCCACGTGTTTTTTAAATCATTTTTCCCATCCAGGGAAACAATCAAGATCAAAATCAAAACTTGTCTCATCAAATATAAAACTCAACCAAAAAAAATCCCATCCTTTTCCCATCCAAATCTATCCGGAGGGTGTTATTTATTGTGGCTTCTTAATGAGCTTCTTAAACCCCTCCAAAAGAAAGAACACACAATTTTGATCCCAAAAATCATCTGCAGCCAATTTTTTCTCATCCACAGATATCCACAGTTTTGTTTAGCAACTTGCCAGGGGAATCAGTGAGGTCTCTGGCTTGGGCTCCGCGTCCCAACCAGCCAACCGCACGTGCGGGTGCCGAGAGATCTGCAGGTTGGTTGAAGTGAAAATCTACAGGAAACCATGTTTTTTGCAGTGTGTGTGTGT
Source organism: Symbiodinium sp. clade C Y103 (assembly GCA_003297045.1). NCBI lineage: Eukaryota > Dinophyceae > Suessiales > Symbiodiniaceae > Cladocopium > Cladocopium sp. clade C. The sequence continues at coordinate 9,690 of BGPT01003445.1, read as the reverse complement.
CTCGTGTGTGTGTGTGTCCATTTGTGATCTATACATATATATACAATAACCCTTATTACTATTACTATTGTTGTTGTTATTATTATTATATTTGTTATTTTGCATATATATATATAGATATATGCATATACATGGATGATCATTCCGAATTGTCAAATACTTTTCAAGCAAGTTCAAAGCACCAATCATTTATTGAAGTTAACCTGTATAAGTTGGTTATAGAACTGGCTACGATATAAAACCTTATTTTCATTGGTGCTATTTTCTTAAATCATGTGAAACCCTCGTGTGGGTCGGTCTAAAGTTGGGTGCATCTAGATCCAATGGTTAATCATCATTTCTCCGGTTGACATAGCCATCAAATTTTGAATGGGGTCAAAGCCCCATTTGAAAACATATGAGTTCTCACTACTATCAAGTTAGTCATATGTCCCATGATGTTCCGTGTAAGTCTCCATTATTTCCCCAATATGTCCCATAGAAATCATCTGGGTTGCTGTTTATATCCCTATTAGTATCCCTATTATACCCTCATGACTTCTCAGTATTTCCCCATAAAGGGCCGTGAATCACCATCAAACTTATCAAGTTAGTCAGATATCCCAGTAAATCTCTAGGATTTTCCCAATATTTCCCATAGAAAGCATTTGCGTTGCTGTTTATATCCCTATGATATCCCTATTACATCCCAACTTCTAGTCATATATCCCCTTGTAACCCAAGTAAATCTCCAGTTTTACAGGAACTTCCCATAGACAATCTTATATCTGTTGCAGTTTCTGGCGCCATTTCTGGTCACTTCGCCCCAGGTTGTCGGCCCGTCAGCTGGGTCTTCTGGACGATGTGGCGGCACACCACGGTGGTATGGCGCCTTGGTCGCGACGTGGAAGGGAACTTCAGCGGGATTGACCAAAAAAAACAGGGAAAAGAAATTATAGGACCGGATAACCCCACATGTCAACTTCTCCCAATAGGTACCGCAGCAGATGAAAGAATTGCGTGTGAAAGAGTTGTGTGTGACAAAGT
>BGPT01003444.1:23900-37395 GCA_003297045.1 Symbiodinium sp. clade C Y103 | reverse complement strand
CAATCCCCGGGGCCATTCTGACCAGCTTTTATCCCCAAGACCATTCTCACAATGGGTTTTGCCAAGACCATTCTCACAATGGGTTTGGAGGACTAGGGTCATATTTATATATATATATATATCAATCCATGGCAAAATATTGTAGTAACCAATGTCTGAAAATGTGGTACCACCATATTTTGTTCATTTCTCATCATCATTTTCTCTATGAGCAATGGCAGTTTCGGGGTACACTTAAGCAGGATTTTTCAAACACAGACGCAACATGAAATCCACTTGGCCCAGTTGCCGGCTTGTCCCCATCCGGCTGCACGGGCGGCATCGGCATGTTGGCGTAGTCGGGAATGATGGGCGAAGGGTGTTTTCACTGTCAAGCAGCACTGAGCGTTCACGACGGCTCAACGCTGCTCCCTGGAGATTGTCACGGCTACGGTTCGACGGAGGCGATCGTGCCGATTTTGATGGTGACTTGGAGGATCACCATTTTGAAGGGTTGTTGAATGGTTGGAATTCCACCATGCTTCAGTGGGCATTGCGACAAAAGGGGGACAAACGTGTTCACCACCACGCCATACAAACGTAACCAACTGCTAGATGGCATGATCCTCAAAGTAGAAACCAATCCTGTAGCGTAAATTGTGTTTTAATCATGGATCATATGATATGGATGAAACAGGGTGAAATCTCGTCCATGTACCCTGGAGTTTACATCTGTCATTAGGACTTGTCATCCCAGCACCATGAATGGGATTCCTTATGCTGGGCAGGGTAATCGCTATTTTCATGGTAGGATGACCATCCCCTTTTCTTGCAAAATAGATTAACATAGATTAAACTAGATCATGATGTTTTGACCATGGCACATATAGGTCTAGACCCCAACAACATAACAACATACTTCTTCTCTGAGCCGGGGTTGGAAATCGACGCCCCAACTGGGATGACGAGGATGACTGGGTAAAACCCTCTAAAACCCAGGTGACCACACTGGTTGTGATGCCCCCATTAAAAGTCGAAATTGGGAGGTTTTTTTTTCGCCATTTTCAGACACAGCCACATGGTCAATAGTGACGTGACGAAGCGGCATAGTTTACATCATATTTTAGCCACTATACATCTCCACAAGTCATACATGGGTATGATTGGGTATATATAGTCAACATCTTAAAGGGACCAAATGGTCTCGGCCATGTTCAATCCAAAACCACACCCATCTAAGACTTGAATTCAACAAAGACAAACCTTAGATTGTTGACTCTCAGCCATCTGTCAGGACTTTGACACCTGAAATATCACTTTTAAACAGTTGTCCTTACAAGATAGATCACTTTTGGGGAGGTCGTGTGGAGTTTAAACATTCAAACCACCAATAACAGTGTCCCTTTATTTTGATTGGTTGATACTGGTACTGTAGGGATTTCCCCTAATGGATTGACCACTGCGGCTGAATCCCCTGCGGCCGTCTTGACCACGGGTTTTCAAACGCCACGCAGTGTGGCAGGGAAGCCACGTAATTCGTCTGGTGATTCCCATCGCGGTCGCATCAGTGAAGATCTTCAATCAACAGCGAACAATCTTCGCATCAGTGCCTTGTCAAGAGACCTCACTCTTTACATCTCTTTACTCGTCGGGCAGTTTTACTCAACATCACTGGAAGACCTTCGCCAGTTTTGTTTGGGGCCATGGCGCCAGGCACGAGTCGTTCTGAGTCTTGGCTGGAAATCCCAAGAGTTCAAACTTCGAGGGTCTGCATCCCAGTTGGTATACGCACCTACTAGCCTTGAGTGATCAGGCCTCCTGTAATTTATCACCGGGCAAGTTTACAAGGGAAACCCCGCACCATGGCTACTCTGCCATACCCTGCAACAATTTCTGGGGTAGTTATACATCATACCTCATCAAGCGACAAGAAAAAACATTGAACCATTCAACTACCGTCACTCAAAAACCAGTGGGTTGATCGCTGATTCATACACCTAATCCCTTCAATGTTGGGCCCAAACATGACCCATTCGTTGCTTGTTCATCGATGTTTGCTTCATAATTATCCAACTGCATTCTTTGCTGTTTACTAAACCGACTGTATCCATGTTCCAATCTTCAGGTAAACACAATAAATACTGTATTCCTTATCATCATTATCCAATATCATAATCATCATAACTATGTGATCCAATTGCTAGTTCATAATTATCCAATCAGTATCATATATTATTGTTGGCGTTCTACATAGACTCAGGTAGTCAAACATGGCTTGCTGGAACATCCACCATTTAGTTCAAATTGGGTATCTCAAGAATTGGATGGTTAATACTAAACATAGACGTGTCAAGCTGTGGTTTCCCAGGTCTTTAATGGCTTGACCCATACCCATAAATCATCTTAAATCCAGCGGTCCATCATCAATAATCATCGATAATCATCATATTAACCCAATGAACATGGTGATTTGGGCATATGAATGGGATCAATCTTACTGGTGCGAAACGTAGGGAATGGGGGTTGCTGGGAGGATTATTTTCATGGTTATCTAATAGGTCATTCCCCAATTTCAGGATCCCAATGTTACTAATGGTTACTAAATGGTTATTATTGGGTTATTGGGCATATGAATGGGATAAATTTCAGGATCCCAATGTTTGCTGACCAGAAATCTCCCAGCTGCCAAGGTCCCAAGGTCCAAAGGTCCCAGGATCAGCTGGACACTCCGAAGTAGGCTGGCACCTGGGAGCCGCGAAGCGTCAAAATCGTGGATCACTGGGGCTTGAAATATGGCTTAACCGTGAAATATCGTGATTTCATGGGACATGAGTGGACATGCTGATGTTTGATGCTCTTGGACTAACTATAGTTTTTTTCTGATAGTTAATCCCATCCGGTTGATATTGAATTATTGAATACTCATAGAAACCATGGTGCATGTACGGATTTACTAATACATGTGTACACACCTATATAATTATATATATATATATATTATGAATTATATATGTATCCGGGACTATGGAATGGGGGTATTTCACAAAAGCTGGATGGGATCATGATGTTCCCCCATCTCTGGTTAAAAAACCCGATAACCCATGAAGATAGGTGAAGCTTGTGATTGAAACCTATTGTACATACTGAACTATCCCTAGTCGCTTCCCCTGCCACCCCCAGACATCTTTCCACCTCTGAAAATACGTGGATTTTGGATAGCAAGGGATGATCCAATGCACCACTTCCGGACCAATTTCTGCTGTTTTTGTTGGGGTTTGAGCTACAGTTTCACCATTCCGGAGTAATGTAAAACAATAATAAACCATCCCCAATTTCACCATAGATAGGTTGTATAAACCATTCCCAAATGGGTGGTTTATTCTTGGTTTACCCACATTACATCGAATATCAATTTCAACTTTGAGATAAGTGGTGGGCCTTGATATAGGGGTCCCAAGGGTATATTTTTGCCACTTCATTGGGGAATGTCTGGTTTCATATCATATTTCCCATTCATGGCAGACACAACAATATCAACCCCGTACGAACAAACCTGTGTTTTTAAATTCGTGGGGTTCCCCCAAATAGTGATGATTTGCTACTTGAACGTTACCTAATGAAACAACCTACTGTACTCCCCACATGCCGAAAAGTGTGCCACCAGGATGGTACTTAGATGATGTTCACCCTTTCCAGCTTTCCCACGAATTTCGTACTTCGCGCCTTGCTGCACTCCGTGAGCGCCTGGGGTCAAAAACAATGTGGGGATGGGTCCAAACCCCTGGAATCAAAGTAGCTGGGATTCATATCCATCACTGCAAAAGACACAATGTACAGATACATTCGTATACATAATATGTATCTATGCAGACTATATTAAATCATATTGATTATACATGCATTATACAAATTATATTGGTTGTACATAAAGATATCTGAATCATAATATACACTCATGATCAGATAAATTGTATGTATACAATAGCATCAAGATAAATAATGGTATATGTAACATATAATAGTTGTAATCATTATAGTAAGACTAACTATTGAAATTGAAAATGGAACATTTACAGATGATTTACCTATTAGACATGGTGATTGTCCATAGTTATGTTAGTTTACCAGAGGGTAATACCTATGAATGAAACGATCCAATATACACAACTCAAAATCATATCAAAATTCATAGGAGCCTTGGAGCCCTAGAGAGACGTTGAACTGCCAGTAGCAGCACTGGCAGCATGGGATCAGAGGCTCCATTAAAAAAAAAAACTCCTGAGATGTGTTTGTCTACTATGTATTCTTAATCATAATGAATCCTATATATGGGTATGTCTGAAAATATGGTCTATCCCCAATCATAGCCATTTAATAAGGGATGGGATAATTGTCATTGATCATTGGGTTTAGGGGTACACTATTTTCAGACAACCCCATATATGTTATATGTCTTTATTCGCATTATGATCACCATTGTAGTTATACAATGTTATACATGGTATTCTGATATACTCTATACAGTATGGGAGAAAATACATATATTCGTTCATGGATTCTACAGTAGCCCTTTGGGCAACGCAATCATGTCCGACAAATCACTGGGCCAACAGACCGATGTGTTGAGACTGTTCGCCCAAAGCATCCTGCGGCGTGCCGCGATAGGAACATGGTGATTGAAATCCAACAAAGTACAGGGAATTGTATGAGATTTGTAGCTGATGTATGCTAGCTAGGTTGGTGGCCACATAACTCCACTTCCACTATGGTTTATGATACTTATAACATCTTATAACTATATTTAATGGATGTGAATGAGGTTTATAAAGCAACAAACATCGCTGGGGGGCCCCACATTGTACAATGTTTGGCCCCAAGTTAGCTAGGTGCAATAAATAGGTTTTGTTGATATCAGAAGCGTTGGATGGATTTGTATATGCTGGATTTACAAACCAACTGGTAACAGGGGGGCCCACCGTGTAGGATTAAGCTCCAATGCTGTATAACGCTCCCAATAGTCTCAACGAAGGTGTTTGGAAGCACAAATCAGCAACCTTGGAGCTAAGGATCTTTCAATGGAGCTATTTCCGAAAAACCACATCCATGGCGTTTTCCATGGCCCACGTCGACTGTTGGCCCCCGGTCCAGGCACCACCACAGTAGATAAAGGCCAACATCTGCCAGGAAACACGCCATGGGGGAAGCAACCAACCATGTGGATGGGGATGGGGCTGCATCCCAGGCATCATTTTAGTCAACAGACCTGTCAGGAGGCTGAAATAGCAGTATTGGGGATATCCCCCGAAGTATAGCCTTGGAATTTAGGCCTTACATATGATAGAAACCTACAATTTAGGTGCCTGAAATGGCCATTGAGCTTAGTAGGTAGTAATCAAATGAAATAAGCCAGCTATGAATGTGCTATCTTCCCTCTTAGATTGATGGTTTATGTATGTTTATGTGTAAATGTGCTATAACATGTTATAACATGTTATAAAGAACATGTCGTGGGATGCAAATCCAGGTAGAGGCAAATAACCACCAACTTGGGGACTCAAAACACCGGAAAACTGCTCAGCAAACATGGGATTGAATGACCATGATTTTTTACTTCAGATTTCACCGCATTAGCAAGGATACCAGTTTACTTCACCAAACATACCGGAAGAACTTAGGGATGTAAATCATACCCCACCAGTGGATATATGGAGGGATTTTTCTCGTCTTTATGACCCAACATTGGGATCGGCAAAGCATCCCTAACCATCGGATTTGGACATATGGCTATGGCTCAAAATTATGGTACCAAAAATGGTTGTTTTTAATGGTAAATCAACATAAACCAACCAATTATGGGGTTAATAATTTTGAGCCATACCCATATTCCTTTGTTTTCCTACTGAAAGTTGTGCCCCCCCGGAAGGTCGAAGCAAGGATCACTTGTCGTGGCAGACTCAGCAGACATCTTTCATGGCTGATAAAGCCTCAAAATTTGACAATACTATTTGGCCAGTGAGTGCGAATGATCAAATACACACCTGCATACAAACGATTAAGTTTTCGAGAGTTTTCTAGTGGAAATAAAGTTAGGGTCGCACATGGTCGCACACTGCTAACCCTAAAAATGGTCATGAACATGTTGGGATGTTAATTCTCTAGTTCCTTTGCAGGCTGATGCTTTGTTCTCATAAACAGACAAATAAAAAAGGAATCAAACAAACAAACAAATGGATACAAATGGTTTGCAAAATACATGTCCTACTGTACGGAATGTGCTGCTCTGTGGTTTCATCCCCCAAAGTATCAGCCATTGAGGATCATCATCCCAAGAATGGCTGAACATGAAAACAGCTTTGAAGCCACAAGCCAGAACATATTAAGACATATATAATATGATATTTATATATATATATATGTATGCATATTGTTCAGTGTACATGTATACTTGTACATGCATACACACACACACACAAACCCCATTTCTTGTGCAACTTTAAATGTTCTTTATTTTTTCTGGTTCAGCCTGACATGTCCCTCCCCAACTCATTCTGAACGCGCCTGCTCATCGAGGGTGAGCTGTAGGAGGCTCAGGTAGCCGTCGCGATGCAGCATACAACCTCAGCTGAAGAACGGCAGGACGTCTGGTGGATGGTGTTTGGTATCTTCACCCAAATGGGTAAACCTGCAAAAAAGAATGGAAAAACAATTGTTTCCGAAAAGAATCTGGAACTAATTACTTTCATCATCGTCGTCGTCGTCATCATCATCATCTTCATCTTCTAATCACTGAGCTCAGCTTATGTCACAGATCAACAACTACCGCAATCCGTCACCAGCCTTTGAAATTGCTCACATTGTGTGAGACGTCGAACGGCTGCTGGCCGTACCGGCCTTCAATGAGGACATAGCCGCGCCTTTGAAATTGCTCACATACTGTGAAGGCTGCTGGCCGTACCGGCCCTTTTCGAAGTACGACGTCGAGTATCCCAAGCTTTGACTGCAGGCCGACACCGACACCGGAATCAGCTGAATGTGTTCTTAGGCGAAGGCAAGTGCGGTGGAATCGGCGGCTTGAGCATGGCCACATCTGAACATTGGAACACTCGCTGGCCGGCATCTCAAGAGTAGAGGACCAGCAACGGCCACCTGCAAGTCAGGAAAATACCTCGAGACCTAGAGCAGGACAAGGCCCCCAACTCCCTTTGTGGGTGAAAAACGATGGATTACGTGGTTACTCGACCCGAACACAGCTTCTCCAGTACCCTCTAGATTTGCAGCCAAACACATATTTCTGTATCATGATCATGCTATAATTATATGAACTATATGAAAACAGGATAAAACAGGATGAGCAATGGACGGGTCACCATCAAACTTCCGGCTGAATATCCAAGTCAAGTATACAAGAGCTATTTGGCTATGGATATGGGTCAAGGCCTACTACTACACAAGATTTTTGGGAGGAACAATGAACATTACGAGCTATGTTACCCTGTGGTTATTTGACATAGCCATGGAAAATCCCCGCACTAAATGGAGGTTTTAATGGGAATATCATCCCAAATTAGCCATTTTCATCCATTTTCCATGGCTATGTTAAATAACCAGATGGTATACCATGTTATACCCTTCACCAGGGGATACCAGGGTTTTGACCCCCACATCAAAGGCTCCCCACAGTTGGGATGGGAGAAGTCGGTGAAGGGAGCCTGACGCGGAGCTGACGCGACGGCACCGGGAGCTGTGTTTCTCAATTGACGCCTAATGGAAAAACATGGAAATCGAATGGAAATCAAATGTTGATTTATGTCTCACTCAGCTTCAAGTCTTGAAAGTATCCAAATTGTAGACACGTTGAAACCAAGCAAATTGGTCGCGCCAATACTGGTATCAACAAAACAAGAACAAGAACAAGAACAAGAACAAGAACAAGAACAAGAACAAGAACAAGAACAACAACAACAACAACAACAACAACAACAACAACAACAACAACCACAACAACCACAACAACGACAACAACAACAACAGCAACAACAGCAACAGCAACAGCAACAGCAATAACGACAACACCACCAGCAACAGCAACAACAGCAGCAGCAGCAGCAGCAATAACAACAACAACAACAACGACGACGACGACGACGACGACGACGACGACAACGACGACAACGACAACGAAAACGACAACAACAAGAACGACAAGACATGTGTACTCACACGTACCATCGCTGTCTTGTAGACAGATTTGAAGCGACAATGGAACGCAGCAACAAGACATCATCGGCATCGGCGACATCGAGTGATATGGTCTCATCTTACAGTAAACAGTTCACCAACGAACCAAATTCAGGCCACCACAAGATTCTGCAACCACGCAACATTCAAGCCCCAGACCACTTTCAGTGAAACACCTGATCTTATCTTGTTGTGACCTTGCTTGTGGACTTTAAACCCATCTTTGCCCGCTTCCCTTTCAGCTACTACGGATGTCACTACGATGTCTGATATACATATATAAAACATATAGTAACTACAGGATGTTCATCCTTTCTCCAAGGATCCGATCCTCTTTGGTTCCGGTATGTTGCTGCAAAATCATGTGCTCTCCGTTGTCGCCCCTAGATCAGAAGGGTTGGTGCAAGCGTTCATCACCCCATATACCTTACGTACCCCTCAAATTGGTACTGCAACTTAAAGGAAATAGGAACACCATCTGATCCAAATCCAACATGTTTTTCTCTGGTGTTCCATGAATGGTGTCCTTTACAAAACAACTGGCCACAGATTATCGGTCCTCCAACATCTGCGCTGGAATCTGCAGCAAAGTCTCCTGGATTCTCAGTAAGGATATATAGCTGGGTTTACCGCTATATTAACCAAACTAGCCAAAACAATCAAATATTCATCATCATTTACCAACGCTAAAACATATTGTGACATACTGTGATATTATCCTCTCTATATATATATATATACACACGCATATGTTCGCATATCTACTGCTCCAGTACCGTACAATATCTATAAATGTATATATATATATACGAAGCATATAATTATACCATATATACACATACCATATATGGTATATATGTATATTAAACAACTTAACAGAAGATCCCATCATTTGTGGGTCTCAGGCAGGCTTGCTATCAGCGCTTTGCACGCGTGCCGCATGCCACTGGTCCTGCACTTTCCGCAGCTTGCGGTCGCTTAAGCCCAACTCGGCCCAAAGCGCTGCGGAGGAGTCCTGAAGATTTCCGGCCGAGGATGGTGATGGATTGAATGCTTTATGGATTTATGGATTGGAAGTGTTTAGATTTTGATAGATTTTGACGGATTTATGGATATTGGATGTTCTTTGAATTGATTTTACGGATTGGTAGATTTTGATGGATGTTTATTTTAATCGATCTTCATGGATACTTGGCTAAGTTGGTTCATAACTATTATGACTAGGATTTGTGGCAAATAAAATATATTCATTTTTAATGAGGCTTCTGAACCAACAAACATCATCGCGGGTCACCACATTGTATGGAATCCTATCATTGCCCATTGATATTCACTGTATTCATGGATTCATGCATTACACTTCCCAAATGACTACATACGCTCCCCAAAATTCACATAAAACTCCAGTTTGATGGGGTCTGGATAAGATGATTTGCCAATGCACGATATGGCAATCTGTAGGTTCCACGTCAAATCTGTAGGTTCCACGTGAAATGTAGACTGTCCAACCTAGATATATGGTCCATAGATATACACATTGGGTCAATATGAGTCTACATAATACACATGCCGTTTCAATACGGATTTGTGGTTGTTCTAACAATGTACGATATCACGGACACTTACTTATTTTTCATTGTCCTTGTCAATATCAATATAATCAATATCAATATCCATATTATTATCATCATCATAATCATCACCCTGTCCAACTCAGGACATAACAAAATATTCCTTCACTATACAGTACACCCCAAAAAAACAGGCAGCTGCAGGCCCTTCAAGTTAAGAATTTAGCCTCATCAAACGTTGCAATGGGAAATCCAGTGGAAATCCTAGATATGAATGGAGGTTTTTTAATTTGAACATCATCTATAAATGTGGGAAGTTCTCCATGATTTCCATTGCCATGTTGACCGGTGCCTGCGACGTCTTCTGTGGCGGCAAATAGAAACAAAGGCGGCTGAAGGCCTCGGACGGGACGCGTTTGATGCTGCGTGAGATGGCCGTGTTGATGGGCTATCAGCAATTTGTAATGCGGTGATTTACCCTCTGGTAAACTAACATAACTATGGAAAATCACCATTTTTTATGGGACAATCAACTATAACTAGCCATTTTCAATAGCTACGTTAAATTACCAGAGGGTAATGTTGTGAGCTAACGATTGAAGATGGTGATACACTGAATTCTTCATGGTGATTCAACCATCACTCTTGGGGGCTTTGACTTTCAGAAATACACTATTGAGATATCAAATGATGGTTGATTTTTCATGAGCTTGGGGGTTATGGTATACCGGTATATCTCATCTATTGGGGATTATGATAACCCATACTGGTGGGACTCCGGAAATGGTGCATTTGGAGGATTTGTGGGGTTGTCTCATATTCTTGATTTGTAAAACTCCCCGCAATTCATTGATTAAACAACACAAGTATAGCAAATCGTAATATTAGATACCATGCGAAGCGAATCGCAACATGTGCACATTCTTGTGCTGACTAGCACTCGTATATATTGAAATAGTATATATATATACACATAGTCATACATAGTCAGTATACATATAAATAGTACATATTATATAATTATATATATATACATATATATATATGTGTTTGTTATTTTCCTTCTTTTGGGATGACAAGCATTTTGATGAGCATACTTGCATGGGCATTGAAACGATAAATCCAGAATCTAGACACAGATGTTCGATCTTTCTCCATGGAGATATTTATATACATACTAAAATAACAAATATATAGACTATACATATACACGTTATATGTATATACTATATATATACATATATACACATAAATATATATATATATAATATATATAAACCACCAGGTCAGATTCCATTTTGCATGGACTTATCCCCAAATTCCCTCCAAATACGACCCACAAGTTGGTGAAACAAGCTAAGTTGGTGAATGATAAATAGTAATATACAAACAACATGTTCATATATTAAGCCAGTGGTTAATAATAATTGTACCTACTTTAGACCCTCCACAAATATCCTGAAGAAAACTGTACCAACTACTTATGGGGTCACCAGTGTTTGGCTACTTGGAGGCTCTAGGTCCCTCAAACATACCTATGAGGCTATCTGAGCAAATGTCCCATGAAAAGTATACCAACAAATCCATTTTATTCAATGACTCACAATGAGTTTTAGCATACAAGTAAATTGAATTTATCATGCATTTAACTTACTACAGTCTCATCATAGTCTCATTCATCCCACGATCGTTGGTTCTAATTCTCCCAACGGAAAGGAACCATTATCAACCATTATTAACCCACTATAAAACCCGTCACAGTCCCAACAAAAAACAGGTTTCATCAAGTTTCCCATTGCTGTTAGCACAGTTCTTCACGATCTGAGGCCCGCGCCAGAATTTGAAGCTCCTGACGTGAAGCCTTCGCCTCAAAAGGTGCCACAGCCGGCTAGGAAAGGTTGCGACATCCAGAATGGGGTCTACATGTACCATGCTTGACTGCACCATCCTGAATGGTGATTTAAATTGATTTTACCAACCAAAATGGTGGTAGAATGGGATATAATGTGGATATCATAGGATGTAATATGACTTGCACCCTTCCGGTTTAGTTCGCTGGGAAAATCCTCGAAGTAAACGGGGATTTCCAATCGCTATGATTGATTACTGGAGGGTATACCATGTATGAAGGTATCCATTTGATGCGGGAAAAAATCAATGAGAATCTCGTCAAAGAAATCCTGATCAGACCCCATTGGCACCAGAATGTTTAACTTACCGACTTACCATTGATGAAATGAGGATCGCTATTGAAGGCCATGTCCATCTTCAAATCAACCCAACTGGCGATCGTTTTGTGCTGCTCCGAGCTTCGATGCTCACCTGTGTTCCACCTTCCTGGTGTCCCGGGAAATGTTGTATTCATAGTATTTCTTTGTTGTACAGTACCTAGAATTAACATTTCTAGACTTGAACAATCATGCAGCTCAAACAACCATCTAGAGTTGATACTGTAGAATCCAAATCACCCACACATGGATAAACAAACATATGCATATCTTCACAAAACATCCGACAACTCACACCATCATCCCGCCCAGGTCGGGGGGTCATGTTGAAAAAAATGCTGCAACCAGTAGATACAAAGAAAAAACATGATGACCACTGTACAAATATCCAAAACACATGGACAAGATGTACTGTAAGTTGATGTAAGTTGATGTAAGCAGTGTAATTATCCTGTTCAAACTTCTCCGCATTTTTTTTTTCGAGCGATTGAGTGCTCAGTGCTGTCAGGGCATCGATTGTTTTCCCGAGTGCCCCCGACGGGTTCCGTGAACTCCCTGCGGGCGGTTCCGCGGGAAGCTTCAGTGATTCATCGCCAAATTGATCTGTTCGTTTTGAAACAAAGGATGAAATTCGATGGGTAAGCCATAATGATCAACTCATGGATGCTTGATATATATATATATACATTCATCTATAATATTTTATAGTAAATATTATATATGTACATAATCATGTATAAATATATATGAGCCCGGTCCCCGGACCCCCACCCCCCCTCCACCTCCCGAACCTCGCATGTGCATGCTATTTGCAGCATTTGGGAGTCGGCGGCTCCCAAGTGTACGCTATTTACAGCATTTGGGAGGCACAGCCTTCCATTTGAACGTTATTTGCCACATTTGAGAGCCACAACCTCGTCACAGGACCCTGTCTAGCTGTATATTTCTACCCAAAACCTGTTTATGTGCTTCATATAGCATACTTCACACTTGGTTTACTACTCCTTGTATGCAGATTACATACTCAAAGCGTACCTACACATACCTATGTGTTGGGTCAAGCCCATGGCCTGTAACAGTCGGAAAATGGATTTCCTATGAAAACCTTTTCAAAAGGAGCACAAGGAATTTCATACATTTTTCCCATTTTCTTTCGTGCAAAAATCGTGCTCTAAATCGTGCTATTTTGGTGTTCCCCTCCGTGCAAAAATCGTGCTTTAGATCGTGCTGTTTTGGTGTTCCCCTCCGTGCAAAAATCGTGCCCTAGATCGTGCTCTTAGGTGTTTTCCTCCGTGCAAAAACCGTGCTCTAGGCTCTAGCTCGTGCTTTTTGGTGTGGGCTCTGCCGTTGGTTCTTCCTTTCGTGCAAAAATCGTGCTCGAATCGTGCTGTTTTGGTGTTCCCCTCCGTGCAAAAATCGTGCTTTAGATCGTGCTCTTTGGTGTTTTCCTCCGTGCAAAAATCGTGCTCTAGATCGTGC
>BGPT01003444.1:3296-23859 GCA_003297045.1 Symbiodinium sp. clade C Y103 | reverse complement strand
CAAAAATCGTGCTCTAGATCGTGCTCTTTGGTGTTTTCCTCCGTGCAAAAATTGTGCTCTAGTTTGTGAGAACTGTTACAGACCATGGGCTAGACACAACCTATGTGATCCTATCTCCTTTTTGCTTGTGCACCTACAAATACGTATATAATATCTATATCTATCTCTATATATATATATATAACAAATGCCTCTATATAGAGGTACTGAGAGGTGTATATTTACATCATATATATATATGTATATGTATTATATCTATAGATATACATATGTATGTATGTATATATATATATGTATCATACACATACATATGTATACATCATACATTTAAGTATGTACAAATATATGTATACATCATACATTAAAACATATTTGCATATATCATACGTAGATATGTTTTTATATATACATCATACCTATATACATCATACAAGTATATATATATATGCCACATATATATATATACATATATATATATATATCATACATGTACTTACATACATATCATACATAAATGGATATATACATATTCTATATGGATACATATTTAGCTTCATATAGGAACTTATGTATATAATGTATACATATTATATACAAATATATAAACATAAACACATATATATATATATACACTTGCAAATAAATATATGTATATATATATATATACACTACACTACTTCATATACATATCTTACATCTATAGAGTTATTCATATATACATATCATGCATATGAATGTGCATATTTTTTAGNATATATATATACACTACACTACTTCATATACATATCTTACATCTATAGAGTTATTCATATATACATATCATGCATATGAATGTGCATATTTTTTAGATAGATATATATATATATATATTCATACATATATATATATACACATATCAACATATACGCATCTATAAACATATAAAAACATGCATTTAAAACATGGTAGTGCATACACTGCTTCATCACCACCTCTATACTCCTTACACCCTACATATACTACCTACACATGTTTCATAGCGTACCTATATACGACTCATTGCATAAGGTGCCCATATATTCCATTTAATATATACGGATATGCTCCCTGTAAACTCCCTGAATGCTCTCTATCTTCTCTATAAACTGGACATCAACCACTTACAGTTCCACAAACACTGCCCATGCAGGGCTGTTGTTGCTGGGACCCCCCCCCAGGCCACAGGGGGGGGGGAACCATCTGGCTGGGGGGGGGGGGGGGGGGGGGCCCCTGCTCATATATATACACATATATATATATATATATATACGCACTATATACATGCATTGACGTACACATATATGATGAAATGATATGACATGGGAAAGCCTATTCTCAGACCAAACGATATGTACCGTGGTCAAAACGTGGTATGTCTAGGGTATGTTGCCATCCATCCCTATTGGGAATCTAAACTTGATGAATGGATTAATTAGCATCCGCAAGGACTGGGAACATAGCATTTTGACAATGGCACATATAGTTTGTTCACTGTTGTGTTTGAAAGATTTTGGATACTCCAAGAGATCATTTTGAGTTTTGTCATCAGGGGAATCGGGAACGCTGCTTCCCTTGATCTTAAAATGACAGGTATCTATGATGCTCTGAAGAAAATGACAGGGCATGTAAAGTTCATGTTCAGTACCTTGCCCTAGCCTTCCACTTACCTTTGAGATAGGTAACCAGGCTGATTTTTATGGAACACAATTTTGGGCTTGTTTTGCTATCTGACAGGTAACAGGAAGATGAGGCTTACATTTGGGATACAGTAGATTCCACCCACGGAGAGTCGGAGACTTGGAGACTTGTATACCAGAACCTTCATATAATGAATGGTCTTGAACTCATATATTGCATTAAATGTACGATTATGTAATGTTGCTATGACAGTATAACTAGTTTTACAGTAGTTTGTCTATCTTGACTATTGTTGGTTGGTTGGATCCACATGGTAACATGATATTCCGCTTGTAGTTGGTTATATCCCCACTATAATCTCATTGTAATTCATTGTATTCCAAGTATATTCCAATTGTAGTTGCTTATATGCCCATCACATTTCAGGTACAGTTGCTTACACCCCTGTTATACACCATGACTCTTGTTAAAAGGTTATATCCCCACGTCCATCACCGTCTCCATGAACTTCGTCCTCTTCGGACGCTTCTTCTTAAACTGTTCCATCCGCATGCTGCCAGTAATACGCTCCACGATGCGTACCATCCATCACGGCTACCTTTCAGATCCAATGAATCTGTCACAAAGTGACAGTGTCCAAAAGCGCCAATTTCCTCAGTCCCCATCCATCATATAGTTGGTGTCAATGACCGAAGAGCACATTGCGAGCCACAGATGATCCAACGAAGAAAGCTAAAAGTAAAAGATCTGAACGTAGATCATCCTTTGAGAGTCTGGCGAGAAACACGAACCCGCACGGTGGTCATTAAAGGGTGACCCCAACACTGTGAGCACGGGGGGATGCGGCCTTCATCATCGGCAGGATCTGTATCATCGGCACCATAGTCATATCCGTGGTCACCGTAGACTGGTGGCTGGTCATCATATCGTGTGTTGGGCTCTTCCTTGGCAGCCTTACATGCACAGCAGGTTTTATGAAAGCGCTGGCAGGGCTCTGCTCGCCTTGGAGGATGGAAGACCAAATTTGTTTGTTGGTAAAATCTCCAGCATATTATCCCCATGATATTCCAAATCTAGTTCGCTACATCTATCATTATCTATCGTCACTGTTGTTAGTTGGTTAGTTATATCCCCATGTTCAACCAGCCACAAACTATTAATCTCTAATGAATTGTGATAAGCTGTATATTCCGGACATATTCCCATAACACTCTCATGAGATTCCGATCACCGTACTCCTTTCTCCCATTGTAAATCCTTGTATTCCAAGTATATTCCAACTATAATTAATATCCATCAATTTTTGTTAGTTGCTGATACTTCCCGTTTTTTTTATACCCAATTAGAAATCCCCATGGAGATTCCTTGCTAAAACTCCGAACAACTGCCCCGTTGCCTCAGCAAGGTGGTGAGGCTTTGCACCAACTCGCAGGGAGTCGACCTGGCGGACGCCCGGACGGGAAACCGAAAGGTGGGATGCTGTGAAGCAACCCAGTGGGTGATTGAACCAACCCAAAATGACTTACTGGTGCGAAACGTAGGGAATGGGGGTTGCTGGGATGATAAACTTCATGGTTATTTAATAGGTCATGAAACCCCATTCCCTACGTTTAGCACCAGTAAGATGATGATATTTAAACCAGGAACAATATCCATTAATGGTAACCAAACCCAAAATGTTGATTCAAACCAAGAAACATGGTGATTGAAGCAACAATCATGGGATTTCATGAGATGGAAATTGGGATTTTTCGCGAAGCAACCTGGTGATTTAAGCAAAATGATGGGATTTGATGATATAAGATCTATATAATTGTACATAATGAGATATAATTATATACAATTATATGGATATAAATTGTAACATAAGTGGGGACACAACTGGAGATATATACATATTTATTGTTATTATTTATTATTCTTATTAATAATATTATCATCATTATTATTATTGTTATTATTATTACTATTATAAATATTGTATATATATATATATGTATCCATCTATATAACCAACCAAAGTAAAATGGGGATACAATGGTACGTGTAAACAGTGATAGACATATATATTGAATATCATGAGATGTAATGGTTATGATGGGATATGTAGTCCAGCCAAACATTTGGATTTACCTGCAAATCACCATTGGCAGAATAGGTAAATCAAGGTAGATCCTCGAGTGGACGAACTAAATGGGCCATCCATACCATAATTAGCCAAATAAAATACTACCAGAGGGTATGTCATATATCTATATCATTCTATATCCATGAAATGTCATGAAAAATCCCATGATTCTATATTTGTCACCCATGTTTTCCAATCTTTATCCCACGTTTTTCCTATGAAATCCCCGAAAAACCTAGGGATTTTCCCATGTGTTTCCGTCGCCTGGGGAAGCGTTTCACAAGACTCGGACTCAACGGGGCGGTCAAACACAAAGCCTGGCGCACGGCATCTGGGTGAAATTTCTGATGTACTAGTAGGGCTATAGGAAAGATGATGTTCATGGATTGTCAAATCATAAATCTGGAAAATCTCTAAACTTTGTACATGACATATGATTTTCATGTAAAAGAAAATCAAGATGAAATGAGGTTGAGACATGGGTAAAGTATATTTTTTTGACCTTTGTAGTTGAGAGTCTTGCCGGCACGTTTTCTGTGAAAGCATCAGTTGAGATAAGGTTTGGTGCCAAGAGCAAAGTGTTGATCAACTTTGCCGGTGAATATAGATACTCACAAGAATGGGTTTGTAAACCTAGTATGTTTCGATTGTCATCCCATGGTTCAAATCTGTTGAAGCCCATTTTGGGATGTTTTCAGTATGTGACCTTTGAATGACTACAGTACTATATATACCTTATTCGCAATCCAACCATTTGATACTGACCTGGTTTGCATACATGACTCACAAGTTAACAAACCTAAAAAAGTCGATCTATTACCCTAGGGTAATCTAACATAGATGTGGAAAAAGCACCATATTGTAGATCATGAGAAATTGGGGAAACTATTTGGTTTTCCTGGGTTTTTCACATTACTGTACCCTAGGGTAACATATGGTAGCCTGGTAAAATCAGTAAGACATCCCAGGAAATCATCAGTGCGACCTCGCTGGAAGGAGCTTCTTGGCTCAATGAGCGGAGTCTCCCCTGGCAGGTACAGGTGATCTATGGTTAGCCATTGGATTGTAAACCTGGAAATACATAGAAAATATATGAAAACATACTGAGTGTGGGATTGTATAAATAATTCACTAATTTGAATTAAGGCCATTTGGGGATGATTCCCTATACTAACCATATATTCCAGTGAGGTCACAGTGAGGTCGTTATAATTTACCTAGGATTATGGATTCATGAACCGTGTAGCAGGATGCAAATCATGGGACTTAACGTGCTACGAGATATCTCTACTGTAGACTGTACACAACCATAGCGGCATGGTCCAATTCAAGATAAGATTGATGGTCTGCAAATTGGTGGTACCTTGATTCACATGGAATTTATAATGGTCTTATGCAAAAGTACTGGACATTTACATTCACTTATCACGTACAAATACGCTCAGGCGTCGATTTTTTAACCTGGCATTGGGCGGTTCACAGCCGAAATATAACTGGTAGTTAAGTTGATGTGAATTGCAAAGATGGGCAAATATGAACCTTACAAGTCGTGGTCGGAATCTGAGTAGGGTCTCACCAAGTTCAAGATGTCCAAGAAAGATCTGATTTCTTGGTCTTGAACATGCTGATCTGGCGATCAAACAAAACAAAAAACAACAACCTCCAATGAGGTGAACAACCTGAAATCGGGTCATTGGGGTTTGGGGTAGTTTCCCTTACCCTTCGCCTTTCTCATCATCTATGGTGACTGCCATCTCCAAGTGTTGTTACACTCTGTTCCGGAAAAGCCATCTGAGGGTGGTAAGATGTAGTAGATAGCAATCATGAATCATTGTTAAAACAAATCCCCTAAGTGAACTTACGCCATGTAGAAAGGGGCTCTAGTGATCCCCACTAGCTAACTACAATCCAGGAGACAATCAATCCTCCGTGGAGTGCCGCAACCACAAGTGATGCATCAGCAGCAGCTTTTTTCCAGGCGCGCACCGCATGCGACGTGGAAATCAAATCCATCTAACATGACGATTTTCAGGCAGGCAAAGGTCGCATGGCATTTGTGATTTTGTTTGTGTGTCTGAAAATAGGCGCATATACCCCCTTTGGTGGTAATTTCATTGAAAATAGATGGGATACCATGATGAACCCGCTGGTTTGTTTGTTTTTTTTTTTCAGTTACCAATATCGCACAAAACCAGTTGGCTCCAATGATCTTTGATCGAAATATCAAGGATGACTGAGGATAGTAATGTGGTAAACCACATAAATCATCCTTTTAACCAACCACAATAGTCTTATAATATTGATAGTTAAAGTAAAATAGTAAACCACCCCCCAATTTCACCACAAATGGGTGGCATCAAACTATGGGTGGTGTATGATGGCTTTAACTACCAACTTTATAAGGATCATTTTACATTACCCAATTTATTAAAAACACCATTTGGGATGGTGACTATGGCATTGGGCTTACCCCATTGACTGGATCTCTACTTCTCTGACATCAACACTCCCGCTTTTGTCCAACCTCCTTGAGGCATGGAGACTGGACAATGAGGTTCCTACTTGGCTATGAGTCAAACCCCTGGTACCCGGATGGTACCCTAAACTAGCTGGTCAATGGATGGTTATTCCCCCAAATACGGTAATGTCATAGGTGTTGACCCATCGCCATTACATCCTATTTATGCATTAGTAAAGAATCCAAACAATAAACCAGTAGGTAGATTGAAACATAGTCTCTCTCAGGGACTTGTTTGACCAATAAATCGACTTATCAACCTACAGACCTGCCCGCTTATCCTTTAGGACTTGACCATGGCCGCCATGTTTCGCCAGTTGCCCCCTGACCCTGTTGGCTCCTCAGAACCTGATGGCTGACTGCTCGATGACAGCATACGCCATCGACTGAACGATGCTGGTGGGTGGCTGGTAAGTGACCTGCTTCTCAAGTTTGCATGTACTGGTGCTGTGGGCTCGAATGTCACTCTTGGGGGGGTCTCAGTATTCCTTCTTTGGCATCACTTCATCTATGCATGTATATTCTATAAATAGTATTTCGAAGCCTGTAGATGTTCCTTCATATTCTTTTTTGGGAAAAAACAAACCACTATCTAGAGGAACTCAATTCTAGCTCCTTGGCTCCCCAGAAGGTAATGAACATGGATAAAACCATTGCTCCTTAGCTCCCTCCATTCACCACCGATGTGGCGGCAAATTATCATGATGAACGATCAACTGTAGAAATTCTCAGCCATTCTGTCCCCAAATCCCACCGCAACGGTCGCATTTGCCCGCGAGAAGGAACCCTCGTCAAGCGTGCCCAGGACGAGAGTAAATCTAAACATAGTGGGATTCCGATTTGGGGCATAGTTCACATGTAAATATGCATATATATATATACACATACAAATATATACTTATATATATATAATCATATATATACATACACATACAAATATATACATACGAACATGTATATGTATTTTTACTTCTAAATTGACTTGAACTAGGGACCACATTCCTTGGTCTTGGATGTGAGTTTTCGGCTAATAGATCCTTCCAAGAATCCCGAAACCGATTTGTGAGGGAATCCCACCTAGTGAGGTAATCCATTGTGATCGCAACAGTTGAACATCTTCTACCCTCTGGTAAACTAACATAGCTATTGAAAATGGCCATATATAGTTGATTTTCCCATTAAAGATGATGATTTTCCATAGCTATGTTAGTTTACCAGAGGGTACATACATATAAACCTGTACCAGTTCTGGATAGTCAACGACCATGTGTTGACATGTTCTGATACCATGCACCTTGATAGCTTGATAATCCAAGTCAAGTGCTGTTGTTTGCACACCTCCTCACCCTCTCTTGCCTCTACGTATTGCATCTTTTGTGGGTGTTGGGATTTCGTTGCTTAGACTTCATGATTATTGGGTGTGTCTTCTGATGCTTGTTTGAATTTTAAATCCTCAATTCTTGATTGGAATAGATTTGGGGATCATAATCCCAGTTGCTTCGCCAGAAAGGACAAAATGGCTGGGTCTAAGTGCAGTGGACATGTACAGAAGCCTGGAGAAGGTTTCAATCTCTTTCCAGCACGTAAATTTGCTCAGGAGATGTTTGGAGCATCAACAGAGTTATGGCCCTCTATCAGATGTAAGTCATTCAAATAACCCGACAGAAACGGAATCATAGCCGCATAGAAATAACCATATATAAGCATTTATAATCATTTATAGCTGGTAAAGGGCCTTAAGTGCAGGAGTGACAATTATAGCATCCCTGGATCACGGCTTCTATTCAAAAATTATCAGCCGGCCACTCCGAGATATGCCAACAAGAAGTTAGTCAGTATATTTATCAATCATGATGTTGTGTATATATCATAGAAATACAAGAATATACATATCACAGATCACACAAACACAATCCACGAAGCTACCCAACTAAGGTGGACCAGTCTTGTTACCATGGCGCAACCCCCATAGTCCAACAAATGTTTTGAATCCCAATTGCTGCGGTCTACGCCGCACCCTCTACTTGCCCTTGCAGCAACTTCTCGTGATGCGCACGCACCATCTCCTCCTGAAGGAGCAGGAAGAGCGCTACAGTACAGAGCAAGAACGAAGTTGGCAACGAAGATTGCGGGATCTCAAGGTGTTACAATACTTTTCTTAGTACTTCCCACGTATGTTCCATGTTATGTGTAAATATATATATATATATGTCATTATATGTCAATGTGCATGTGAACCATTGTTGGGGTACTTGTTGATGGATATACCATACTTGGGGAAAGACGGCTATGGTTTAAGCCTACCAGCGCAAATGAATATGTCAAACCGAAAACCAAACGATAAGCCAAATTTCATGAGAACTTCTCAAAAATGGAGGTCTTAGAAACTCCAAAAACATTGGGATTAGGGGCTTACTACACGTCTTAATTGACATAACACACCATGGAGCAAAAGTGTGGCATGGTTATAGTAATTCACCAATCTGTCTTAAGGTAATTTGAGAATAGTTACCCTCACTACAGAAAGTGTAACCATCATATGACAGTGGTGTCGCAGCGAGGTCGTTGCAAGTCAGATATTGATCCACATTCATCCATATTGAGCCTATCCCTGTATCCGACTTGGCCCAGAAAGATACAAAAAGGTTACCTAAGAAAGCCTAAGGAAAGTCTGATACCAATCATGGGGATTTTACCAACCCCACCAGTGACCCCCAGATACTGCGGATGTATGTTTTGGGTGAAATTTTACCAGCAACAACCACGTTTATAAGGCACATCTTCCATCTATTGACCCATAAACATCCATTCACCAGCAAAAAACAACTTGAAGAGGTTAGCTGACTGGGGGCGAGTTTTATATGCTAGTCATCCAGTTATAATGCCCGAAAAGTGTGCTAAATCAGGATGTTTGTTGACGTCTCCTCCAAATCTTTCGAACTGGCCATTCCGAATGGCTTCCCACATAAAAAAAAAAAAAACAACTGCAGTCTTTGGGATCGCCCACGAGTTGTAATGTGGACCGAACTCGACTGGGGATGATCATGTTACAACCTGATGGCTTGATGGTGGGGATGGCAACAATGTTGGTGGCGTTTTTTTTTTAACCCAATGATAAACCTATCACTGGGGATGGTTTCCAACTTCAACAGCATCGGAGATCTCCTCCATGGTATCTCGGACATAGAAACGATACCTGGGCGCTCAGGGACGCTTTGTGAGGGGCCAAAGATATACATACATATATATATATACATATATATATATATATATAGATATACATATACATATACATATTATATATGTATGTATTATATATATATAGATCTAAGATGATCTAAGAAGGAAGTTTTAGTATAGACCCCCAACAAAGAGATGTAAGATGTGAGATAGTGGGATATATATATATATAGCGGAAGATACAATGGTATATATATATATTGGGATAGAATGGGACGTGACTGACCAACACTATGATATCTAACATCTATGATATCTGGATGTGACAATTGGGTATGCCCAGAAACTCGCAATTTTCATGGGGACCATGATGATGAACCAATGAGACTTTGCGAGACCCTCGCCCAGGGAAATTGCATATCTGCATGTTGTTTTAGGGAGTCGGTGTCCATGATGGATCAAGACATTTTTTTAACAATACAGTAATGTATGTGATGAATGCATTCCATGTGGGTGGGCATGAAACTTTTACCCATCTGCGGCACAAAAGGCCTCGAAGTTCCTATCTGATCTTAAATGGCTCTGTAACCGCAAATTGAAACCATTTGAGGTTGGTCAAGGCCTATGGGAGGTACCGCCGATTCTTGAAATTTCAGTTGCCACATCATTGGAAACCCATGGTTGTTTAGTGAACTTACCGTGAACTGCCACAAAATCATTGTCACTCATCCAACTGATCTCTACTGACAGCCAACAAGTTTCATGACTCAACACCCTAGCATTCCAGACTTTGATTGGCCAGAAGTTGAAGTAAGTGTTGGGGGTTACCAATGTAACAAATAGATACAAATAGGGTGGTTGATGTGTCAGCAAAACTCACGGCTGATACTTAAACTCTTACGGTTTTGGTGTCAACAATCCGTATTTCATTGGATTGGGTTAAGGGAAAATTTACAGGAAACCATGGATTTTCCCATCAAATATAGAGATGTCCTGTAAATTTTCCCATAAACCAAATGGTTTGTTTACAACCCCGTCATTTGGCTGACTAAGTAACCAAGGCCGCGAAAGACGCCCTGCATGACGCATGTTGTAGGAGATCCCACCCACCCAACCACAACTGGTTGGTGATTTACACACACCCGTAGAACAAATGCATATGTTCGGTTCATTATCACAAATAGGAAGTATCATTACATATTGTGTATCAAATGATAGCACATGTCATGTGTATATATATATATGTGTATATATATATATATGTATATATATATATGTATATATATATATATATAAATGTATATATATATATATATGTATATGTAATTATATATATATATATATCCAATGTAATATAAACAAATGACACAGAATGTGGATCAGCCAGCCTGTCACGCCGACTTTTCATTGCTGGTTTTCCCGCCAGTTCTGGATACTGTAATTGGAAAGACCTATATACATTGAGAAGATCACCCCTTGATCACCCCGTTGTGCTATGATGATTATATCTGCCAAGGGTTATAATATGTTGTGTTCATCAAATTTGGCTGTTTATCGTGTTTATCATCCTCATGAGCCTCATGATTTTGTTGGTTTATCTCCAATCATTATGTGATGTGATGGTTGTTGCCGGTTGTACTAGTTGACACGTTCCCCCCCAATATCGCTTATAATAAATTCCCAAAAACCAGGTAGCATAACTCCAATAAAACTTCTTACAATGACCAATCAACAAGGGCATTTCTTATGGTTCAAATTATCTCACCCATCTTGGTAGGGCCGAGTGACACGTGCACCTTTTCCTTCTGACCTTGACGTCTCACACGCCCAATGGCCTGGTGCGAGTATAATGACTGGCAACTAGAGATGATCCTAACCAAAGAACACTGATTAGTAGGATCATAGAATCCTGAATTTTGTGGATTGGTTTATATAAGGGAAACAAATTACAGGAAACCCCTATATTTGATGCGGAAAACCATGGTTTCCTGTAGATTTTCCCTTCAACCAATCCACCGATTAATGTTTACCAAGTTAGAAGTAGGATGATCATACTAAGTGGCATCTGAATGTTCACTTGAGTCTTGTTCTAGCGATCATTGATAGGTTTATAGAACCCAAACCTTTTGTGAGGAACGGCATGCATGGAGGGAGGGAATCATGTCCGTGAACACTCCAAATGGCAAGAAATTTGGCCGTCTGTGGTGGATAGGAATCCCAAAAACAGCGAAAACAATGACTTCTTGTTTCCAGTTTTCTGACCTCTTGGAGACGGAGACCTTGAAAAAAAATCAGGACCCCAGATATTTTCATCTGTCTGATCAACAACAAAAAATCACACGATGATACATTCTGTATTTAATCATAGTCATTGAGGCTTTCCTGAAATCGGGGTAGCCATAAACGTATGTAAATGGAATTAAATGAATAGGTTTACAGTGGAGAATCTGACGAAAATGAATAGGTCGAACTGGGGGTACCCATGACTCCGGAAACCTCGACCAGTCCTGACGCTCGAAGCTCAGGGCGGCGTCGCGGGATTCCGCCAACATGGGATGCACCAAAATGAGGTGATGACAACCTGGGGATGCAACGTGGGTGGCCGGGAAGTCATCTAAAAATGGAGGTTTCAATGGGAAAATCATGGGAAAAACTACTATTCATGGAGGTTTCAATGGAAAAGTCATGGGAAAATCATGGGAAAAACCTACTATTCATGGAGGTTTCAATGGAAGGGTCATGGGAAAATCATGGAACATCCCTTGTACATGGTGGTTTATAGCTGTGAAGATCATCGAACGAAAATGGTGGATGTTGCAGCAAGCCGTGTTTGATTCCCAGAGGGTAGCAATGGTTAATGTGTTCCCATTCTGGCTGAGGTCGAATCTCTAGGTTAAAACAAGGATAAGATGACAATCAAACAACCAGGGTATTCTGAATATCTCACCAAGAGATAGGAAATCACAAACCTGGACCTCTTTGATTCAAACATACTTTGCAACCCCAACACTAACAAAAAGCTTGGGACATTCCAGGCTCGTGCGCTCATGAATCAAACTCCAACTCTTGGGTGGATGATTGAATAAAGTAGGGGGGAAAAAAGGCCGTGAAAATTGTTGAACACTGGATTGGTGATCTTCAGATTATGAAGGGGAACCAAGTCTAATCCGAAGATGACTGAATCCCAGTGACATTGGCCAATCACAATATGTGTCGGATAAGATGTCACATAGAATGTAATGTCAGAATATATCTATGTATATATGTATATACCCAACACTTCCAAGAGATGTTCTTTAAACAGTCGTTGTTGCAAGAGACGTTTCCTGCGGCAGGGACGTTTATTATCACATTTTCATGATCCCTCATTTTGAGTCATTTTTGGCGAGTGCTGTGCTCTTTTTTTACCTCCCCCAGTTGCGCTTCCACTGCTGCTTGACCGATCGGTTCAACCTTAGTTGATCAGAAACCGAACCGTCATCTGCAAACATCAGAGTTCTTAGCACACTCAAAATTTCATGGCCTTTGGTTTGTAAGCCCATGAAGCAGGAAACCAAGTAGCTTTCTAATTTTTGTTTTCATGGCAACTAATCGCATCTTCATCATGTACATCACCCAGCGTGAGCGATGTAGTGCATGAGCCCGCAATGCAATACCTAGGAAGAAAAACCCAAGCACCATGCACACACACAACATGCCATAAGGATCCACAAGGTATCCCTGCTCCTGTGTGGTGTAAAGTTTCAGACTTCAGCGCGTTTCACCCAGAAAAAAAACCAAAACGGGCCAAAGCGCCTTTCAAGTGCTTCATTCCATCTTCGTCTTGGAAACAGTGGAAGAATCTGAAATTCTTCTTCCGGTACCGAGCATCACGTGCCATATGGAGCACCAACTTGGTAGGCCAGGAGCCGGCACCCATTTGCACAAGAAAGGATTCGTCACCAACTGGCTGATTGAAATCCCGGCTAGCAGCGACACAATTTCCAAATGCAGCTTAGTTGCATGGACCTTCGGCCGGAGACGAAATTCATCGATCCCACGCCTGCCAGGCACAACCAGGGGTGCTCGCAAACAAATGTGGGAAACCAAACTGCCCCAAAAACATTGCCAACGCAGGGACAATTTTCCTAGCCTGGTGGCATCCAAGCAAAGGGCAAGATACCGTTTGCAAAACAAGCGGCCAGAACAATACAAAGTTTCACCTTGATCTTGACTCAGAACCCTGGGGAACCGTTCGCTTGATCCAAGGAATCTTGCGCCAGCTGACCTAGGCTCCCAGGCCCAGCATCAAAAATCTCACGTGCTCAGGAAACAAACCAATTTGTGCACAATGGGAAGATTTACCCCAGATGCGGCGAAATGAGTAAATCAAGGCACGCACAAGAGGCCAAAAGTGCTAGTCTGGAGTTGTCAGGCTGGCTTCTGGCAAGGTCAGTCATGCAGCTGCTAATCCACTCAAGGATGACCCTGCCATTGTGCGCTTTGGCTGTCCATGCCACCCGGCCATTCTTTTTCAAAACCTCATGCTGGGATGGTTTTTTTGGTCTTCAAGCCCACAGTTTTCATTGAAAAATGTATGTAAGTGTGAAAAAATGTCAAGTGTTCACAAGTGCAAGCAGCTGTGCTGACACCAACCATTCCCCTCTTCTTTTCTTCGGTGCAGACGATCACCTCTCACTCTTGAGCCAAAATGTCCGGTGGACATTTTGGTTCAACATTCCAAACATATGCCTTGCAACCGCAAGCTCAATGCAAGAAACAACAAAATGAAAGGCAGATTGGGAAGGCAAGGAGCGTGGTATGTTCTAAATCGAGGCTGTGAGTTCTCGATTTTCTCCCTCTTTCAAAAGTTCCGGAAATGTTCGAAAGCCAAATCAAACTTGCCTTGCAAATTGTCTGCGTCGCCAAAGTAATTGGCATTGCAGAGTTCCATCCTTGTTTGACCGAAGCTGCAGCAACAAAAGCTGGTTCAAATTGCTTTGGCACTGGCTGGGTTAAAATCTTCCAACAAAGTGTTCTGTATTCAGCAAAGTTTCATGCCCGATCCATTTATGTCAAATAACATGCCCAAGTTGATCGCGTGCATTGAGCACGGCTGGAGGATTTGCGGGTGAAATCCATGGAGCAAAACAAAAGGGCCTCAGCGAATGGAAGCAATTGGGTTGGGAGAAGAAAGCTGCATGGCGAAGAGTATCTGGCTACCACGCACATCACTGGAACTCAGCCCACCCCTCCCTGTTCTTGTCGAGAGACAAGGATCGACAACACCCGCCATTTGATTTGCCAAAAACCCTTGCAGGTCGTAGTGGTTCCACTTGGGGTCCTCATCCATGCAGTAGTAGAGCATACCAGGGTCATTGCCAGACCGGCCTTTCGCATCACACAAGAAGCAGACCGTCTTCAAGTTTGTCCAGCTCGAAACGAATCGCATGGTCAACTTATGCCATTGCCAGTCACCTTTGAGTTCGGTGACCACAAATTTGCGGCCGCCAGCCAGAAACCTTGAATTGTCATCGGGGTCCACGCCATGGAACAGCAGGTTGGCCGAGTAGACAAGCCGCTGCAAGACACAATGCATGGTGTGGTGACCAAAGAGTTTGTGTTCCTCCAAGGCAAACACGCACCATCGCCCATTGCGTGCACTTTTTGGTCGCCAAACTGCTGGGAAGGTTATGAATACCCCAAGAATCTTGGTGCCATCATCATGGATCTTCGCAGCATCACCATAAAAAGCAAACGGGATATGCTCCCGGCTGGCCGGGCTGGCTACGGCCCAATCTTCCTTCAGCTCGTCCCTGTGCACCCTCCAATATTCATGAACACGGGCCATAGGAATATCTACACCAACCTTGGTGATCAATGCGTCCATCAGTTTGTGCGGCTCTATGATTGGCATCCTGCGCATCTCGTATCCGTTCTGGGATTTCTGATTCTTGATCGGGATGTCAATAAAACTCAACTCCTAAGCTGATACAAAGCCAGGAATTGATTGCAAGTACATGCTCAAAATCTGCACATGCTCAAAATCTGCACATGCGTCAAACCAAACTGCACATGCCGTAAGCCCGCAAAAGCGTCAAAATCGAGCTTGGCCGATCTCAGAAAATCTCGTGCACAATTTTTGCCTCGGGGTCCTGACATTTGGCCCAACCGCTGGCTCAGTGGATGGCAACGTCCATGAGAATCCTGGCCGGTGCATGTGCATGGTGCTTGGGTTTTTGTATTTATATAGAAAAAACAGATATGTAGCGTCATATGATGGATAACGACTATAATGTACAGCATATGTACAGCTACATGACACATGTATCATATCATGTATTACAAATCATAGGACGCATGTGCACGTCACTGGTTTCAACCAAATGCCAAAACCTGGTGTGCATATTTCGAAACACAGAAAGAAACCTTTGGGGACACCACAAGCTGAGTGATTTCCAATGATCCCTTGGTGTAGACCATTTGTGACCCAAGACACCTGTTTAGCAGGTAATTAGTCCCATGTATTGGTCCCATTTCAATTTTTAGTGGTCCAAAAGAATCATCTAACAGTTCTAACAATAACTTAAAACTTCTTTGGGGCAGATGTCAGTGCCATGGACACTGGATGACACTGGCCACTGGCCTCCACGTGTGCTTTGGCCTGCTTCATTGCTTGGCGAGCGCTGCTAGCCTCATTAGTTCAGGGATGAAGTGCTGGACAAAAGGGAATGTAGATACTAGATATGGTAAAGTAGACAGGGCTGGTAGGTAGCACCTTTCAAATATTCTTATGTATCGGGGACCGATTGTATTTTTTTGGGGGGTGACAGCAACATCTATTTACTTTCCAAACTAAGAAAATGAACCACCCAGAACCACCCAGGGGTACCCAATACTGGGGCCATGTGTCCACCAAATCGCCATTGGAATGGGCTGCATTAAAATCCAAGACGCTCCAGATTGCACGTCGTCCACCAAGCTTGCGAAAAAGGGTCCATACTCATCAGGGTGTTGATATTCTAGATCATCACCTGCGTGGTAGAAGGGTGGCACTTTGGGTGAAACTTTGGAGAGGGAACGGACTGTTTTTGAACATTTTGAACTCATTGTCAACCCAACTCAGTTGTGTTGATTGATTCATTTCTTCTCTTGTTTCGCCATCGTTCGCCGTGTTCACTCAGTGGGAATATATGTGGGCTACCATCTTAGAACCCCAAAGACCTTGTGGAGTGTCACACCATGCACTCAGACGCCATCTCGAAGCTACCACCCAAATAATTATGTTTTCATTGAGGTGTCAGGGAGGTATGCAATGATTTTTTTCAATTCATGATTGTTTTCCTGGAATGCACTGCCAAGTGGTAGCCTCTGAGCTGACTCTCAAGGTTCTCACCAAAATAAAGCTAAAACGGGCCGCACATTGCCCACTGGCACAGCGTTGCTTCTTGAAATCTAAAGTAGATTTGGCTCAGAGGGTCTTCCACGCAACAACCTAACACCACGGGGAAATAGGTGTTGCAAAAATAGGACAAACATGGACAAACCATACCCGAAAAATGCATTTTCATGGTGTTTGACAAATGTTTCAAGGGTGCCCAGTTGAAGCAGCTAAGGAAGCATCGAGCACCTGTGACTTGCAAAATTCTTGCAAGCCATGTCTCTTGGACGCATGAAACAAAATCCGCCCGCTAGAACCGCACGCTTTCTAAGAAATCAGCGTAGGCATCCAGGGCAGATTGACCTTTTGCCCTCAGTTTCTCTGTCGTCTTCTCCTGAAAGTTGCATTGGTGATTGGATCTGCCATGATGGATTTTCATAATGTATCAAAACATTACCAAAACTTCAGACATGAGAAGGTCAGCTGAGCGCAGATAAAATGGGAAGAACACCCCAAGCCCCTTGATTGGTCCTCAAACTTGTCCAAGCTCGATTGCAGCTTATCGCGCACAACTTGCAACTTTGAGCGCTCACTTTCAAGATTCTTTGTCACGGCTGCGCTAAGATCAGCCGACCTAGATGGCAGGCACCAGGATCATCAACCAACCCCAAGGTGGATTGTTGAACTCATCCCCCCAAGATACAATTCCCATCTCGTAGGTTTCATTTTTGGAAGGTATCTTGGAAGGTTTTAATTTGGAAAGAAATTCAATGTATATATATCGATCCGGGGTTTACTGACCAAGGGGCAGTTTGGCCATAGCTTTCGATTCCCTGAGCTTCCGAGAAGCTCGTTTTGAGAAGCTCGAAATTGAGAAGCTTCATTTTGGGGCTGGCAGCTTCGTTTTGGAGCTTCTGGCTTTGACCCTTANCCCTGAGCTTCCGAGAAGCTCGTTTTGAGAAGCTCGAAATTGAGAAGCTTCATTTTGGGGCTGGCAGCTTCGTTTTGGAGCTTCTGGCTTTGACCCTTAAAACAACATGTTTAGAGCTTCTGAGAAGCTTCATTTTGGAGCTTCTGGAAGNATTTTGGGGCTGGCAGCTTCGTTTTGGAGCTTCTGGCTTTGACCCTTAAAACAACATGTTTAGAGCTTCTGAGAAGCTTCATTTTGGAGCTTCTGGAAGCTCCAAAATGGAGCTTCTAGAAGCTCCAAAATGGAGCTTCTGGAAGCTTCATTTTGGAGCTTCTGGAAGGTGCATACCTAGGGATATTCAACACATGTTGTTCAAAACTCAAAGCTGCAGCAGCTGGAGCCACTTTTTTGACACAAGCTTAGGTGAATTGTCTGTGGAATCTCTTTGGCTTCTGCCAGTTGGAGCCTCTTGCAAGCTTTCCATGCCTACAAGCCTTTTGCAGGCTCCAAGTAGCCTATCACAGGCTTGACTGAGCCTTTTGCAAGCTCCAAGTATCANTTGGAGCCTCTTGCAAGCTTTCCATGCCTACAAGCCTTTTGCAGGCTCCAAGTAGCCTATCACAGGCTTGACTGAGCCTTTTGCAAGCTCCAAGTATCAGTGCAATTGCTCCACCTCAGAAGCAATTTTTCTGATTCATTCTGAGGGCCAGTTGGCAAACCACCTCTTCTTTGCCATAGTTGCTGCATTGTATGTGCAAAAGTTTCGTCCCTATAGTTCCAAACATCCTTGGGATGTAAGCCTTTGCAGGCTTGGTCTAAGATGTGCTGCAGCAAGTGGAACTTGGGCCTGACCCTCCATGTGTGTATGTCATCAGGGTTTTTGGAAATGGCGTGTTCTTCCAAAGCCATATACTGGCTGATAAATTTAAAGCCATTGCTGGCTATGCCTGCCTTGTCTCCTTTTTCAAGAGCATCATACATCCTGCCACAATACTTTGCAACATTGTGAATTGCTTGTTGCCTTTTGGTTCCAGTGTGGAAACCATTTTCGCGAGTCAGGCTTTCTAAAATGGGAATAAAGTGCCTGCATTGAGCAGCTTTGACATCCAGCTCAGCTGCTTTTCCATCTTTTTTGAAATCTTTCAAAGAAAGCTTGGGCAATCTTTTGTCGCCTGGCCATTTTCTGGCTTCATATATTTTTTGGATATGTTCCCACAGTAGCCTTGCTCTTTCCTCTTTGTTGGAAGCAGGGTACTGGGGCAAGATTTCCCACAGAATTTGGCCAGCTGCCAAAGCAGCACACCCCTCATCAGCTACATGCATCCAATCTGGAAACAGGGTCCAATTGGTAACCCCTGGAAGGTCAAAAAGTGGGTTCGTTTTTTTTCCTCGCTGTGCCAAAGTTTCAAACCAGGCAGCCTTTGTCAGGCTCATGTCCTTTCTTTCTTGGTCGCTAAGAGCCTTCCATGTGTCAGGCTTGGCAGAGCAGAGCCAGCAGCAACTGACCTTGGTGTTGTGTGTTGCAGCTCCATACCATTTAACATTCCAATCCCAATCTGATCTCATTTCAATCAGTGCTGCCTTTGCAGGCATTTCCTTTCCAGACATTTGCTGTCTCTCCTTGTCACTGCTAGAAGAAAAAGGCTGCCCATCATGCCTTTCAGTGGGGTACTTTCCTTCCCCCAGCCTTTTCAGGCTCCAAGCAATGACTTCACAAATGGCTTGGGAAGTCTGTTCACCTGCGTTGTATTTAGTTTCCAAGCAGCAGATTGGCACCCTCTGAGATTGAAATGTGTCACTGCAAGGCAGGTTCAAAGTGAAAAAATCNAGTCTGTTCACCTGCGTTGTATTTAGTTTCCAAGCAGCAGATTGGCACCCTCTGAGATTGAAATGTGTCACTGCAAGGCAGGTTCAAAGTGAAAAAATCCAAAGTGGATTGATTCATCCTACCTTGGATTGGTACACCATCTCCATGAAGCCCTAGTGGCACCATGGAGTCTGCACCCCAAGCTTCACATACCTCAGCCAATTTCTGGCTCTTGAAAGTGCCTATTTCAGGCATTGCATCACTTTGGGCTCCAGGTTGCCACAAATAATTGGAAAGCCATTCGTGAGGCAACAAAAATGGCAACCATGTTATTTTGATTTTCTTTGTTTTTGGCACCCAGATGGGAATTTTTGCCCAATAGAATTGCCCCCATCTTTTGTTTTTCTTCAAAAATCTTTTGACTGATCGAGCTGCATTGGTATCTCTAGCCTTTGCAGGCTTGGAACTGTCAGCCTTTCCCAGGCTTGGAGCATCCTTTGCAGGATTGGCAAAAGCTAAGCCGCATTTTTTGGCTTTTTTCATGATCCTCATGCTTTCTTGGTCAGAGATTTTATTTTTTTCGAATAATTCCCTGAGAGCTTGTCCTAATTCTTCTTCAGCTTCGATTTGTTTTCTACTTTTGGGTTTGGGAACCTGATACCATAGCCTCTCTTCAGGCTCTTCTTCTCTACATCTCTTTGGTGCAGCTTGTGTACACCACCAAAAACAGAACCACAACCCTAAAAACACTAAGCACCTCATTTGAGCCAGAAACTCTGGGGGGAAGTGGTGGTACTCTTTGTTTACCTTGCTTACCTCAAAGTTTTGCTGGTGCTAGGTGAAACCTTGACTAGCAAAGTAGTTGTGACTTTGTTATCCTTCAAACCTTGAAGCCTTCAGACCCAAACACTTGTTCCTTTTTTCAACACCAAGCCCTGGGACCCCAACTCTTTTTTTTCGGCTGTAAGACGCATGTCAAAAACTAAAGCCTATTGCAGGCTCCC
>BGPT01003443.1:12722-40057 GCA_003297045.1 Symbiodinium sp. clade C Y103 | reverse complement strand
GACTTTCATCTGTGACATTGTTTCAACAGCGCAGCACATGTGCGCAGCGCACGCACGCACGGGCCTGGCTCACGCACGGTGCAAGCAAGTTCTATAGATAAAAAAGGTCTCATAGTATATCCAAAAGGCAACTTCCGCCCCGCCTCGTGCGGGAACTACTGGTAATATACATATATATTCAGTACTTGCATAGAAAACATCTAGTTTTGAGGGGGATGGACTTCAAACCACATACGCAGATGCTCCCTCGAAACACTGAACCGCAAATCGTAACGTACTTTCAGAAAGCTTGATGAATGAAGGATATCTCGGATAGCTGTGCTTCAGGGTACTTCAGGGTAGAAAACTGAGATCAAGATCTGAAAATTCCAAGTTTCAGACATCTTTCAGATATCTTAGTCTTCCTTGGTCCTTGATGGTCCAGACGCCACCCCCCGAATGGCTTTGATCCCCAGGATTGGTGAGTTTTCAACGCCGCAAGTGTCCCGAATTGCGACGCAGCAGCTCTATCTTCTTTCAGCCAAAGGACGTGTCGCTTCCAGAAGATCCCAAAAGAAGACTGAAACGACACTTGGATCCTGGATTTGGGTGTCAAAATTTATGAACTAATTGGACCACAGATTTGAGTGAGTGTTTAGTATGAACCATCTAATTATTGGGGCACTCAATGATCCCATACCCAGTTGATCGATCATAAATGGATACTCAATGATACTCATGCGGATGCAACCAGCAAAAATTGGGTCCAACCATCAAGGGGATATGACATGATAGGATATGATAGGATATGATCTGATGGATTTTCTGGGTCAGGGGATTTTTTTTGCCATTTTCCCATTGGTGAAAACCCACCGGCGGAAATCTACCCCTCTGCTGATCTCTGCTTTCAGGAGAGATTCAGAAATGTCTGGATGAGTTGGAGTGCGAATGCCAGCAGGTAGCTGGATTGCAAAACAAAGGAGTACCCTCTGGTAATGTAACATAGCTATTGAAAATGGCCATTTATAGTTGATTTACCCACTAAAAAAAGGTGATTTTCCATATCTATCCATATCTATGTTAGTTTACTAGAGGGTAGATACCCTGCGGTAAACAAAGGTGGCAGGCTGGAAAATCCCCTATGAATGGAGGCTTGTAGCTGGGAAAATCATCGAACTAATTGGGGGACTTTCCATGGCTATGTTTGGTTACCGGAGAATACCCATGGAGGATATGTCGCCAATCAAACTGGGGAGATCAGTTTTATGTGTGTGGTTTCCAAACCGTGCGTTTCAGAATGGTAGGGGTAGGAGCAAATCGCCACAACGGACCATCCAATGGGTCATCATTCTCCCGATTGTTTGATCGTCACAGGAGTTGTTTACATCATTTTCTGACAAACCAGCATTTACACAATAGGATCATCTAGGCTCATCTAGTTAGGCCACAGAAATCAATGGAAAATGTCCAGTTTGAATGGGAAAAACAACGACTTTCACGGTGAATGTTGCCATCTGAATTAGATTTCCACAGTGCAGACATTCGCTGGGAAGAGATCCCGCCCGAACGAACCGGCGCCAAGGAATGGTTTGTGGAGACAGGTGGTGGCAACATCCTGTCCACCTGCGGCAATCATTGTCACAAGTTGGAGATTCACGACGTCCTGCCGTTGTTGGCTGATACAGCCCGACTGAAAGAGGATGAATTTCGGGACTTTGTCAAATGTGCCATGGTCATGAGTTGGACTAATTCTATATAATATTATATATGATTCAGCCACATAATGGATTGGGTGATTTCTGAACTTTATGTCTTCCTTTTATGGTTAAAATCTGGTTTGGTGTTGGAGCAAGCTGAGAGTTTCCCGAGTTCCAGTCGCTTCTAGCAGCTGGGTCAACCCATTGGAAGTCGCCACTTTTCGAGGTAAAAAGTCGGAGTGGTGCGCCCAACCGCTGAGTGACTTCATTTTCCACTTCGTGGATGAGTCGATGGACTTGGTACGACATCGGAATCGCCATGACTACGCCAGACTCTGGGCTTCCAGTTGGATTGCCATGTCAATTGCTTGTCGACTGATTGAAGATGTTTGGATGCAGAAATGGCACCTGAAAGATTCACTATATCAACAAAACCTTTTGTATTTTGATTTCTCAATATCTCAATTCAAGTCCAGCGAAACTGGGTTTGGTTCCAATGAATGATCATAGACTATTTTACTCTGCCCAGATCCGTCTAGTCAATCAGGGTTCTTGCCTGCAGGTACCAAAGGTTGCCTGCGTCGAGTTTTCCGGTATGATTTGGTGGAAGTTTGCAACAAATGATTTCAACATAGAGAAACTTGACCCAAATCTTTGACCATTTTGTGCATGTGCAAGGATATGATCGTCAAGTGCAGCGAAGAGAGCAGGAGAAGGAGAAGAGGATCGAAGTCTCCTCGAAAATTCGTCGGACTCGAAGGAGGTCGACCACGGTGGTTCTGGAGTACCAGATGAATTTTGAAGAGGGCCAAGATAGAGTTTCTCGTTTCCAAGTCCTGGAGTTGTCGCTCAAATTTCTGGATGATTTTCATGAGTTGGTCCGTTTATTCGCTCCTGCTATCGGGTCCAAGGACCCTTGAGCAACTGCTGGGTCAACAGGATTGAAAGAGACTAGAGTCCTCAAGCTGGTGAGGTCCTATCCACCCACAAAAAAATTGCCTGGCATATGCTTACAAGATCATAGTTTTCTGGTGTTTTATGTATTCTTGAATATCCAAGAATTCAGCATTGTAGCAGTTGGTCAGTCAGATCTAGGGGGTTTTCAACTGGTTCAATGTTGGGGGAGGATTAAAAAATTCCAGATGGTTGCACCAGCCACACTGCACTGATGCACGATTTTCAAGGGCTCCCCCAAGGCATGTTCAGCCAATCAAACCTGCAAGATCCCATTCCCTCAACGCCCAGTGCCTAAGAAACTGCATCATCGCTATAAATCAGCCTGCAAACATGAACTATCAACCTCAATCGGGTGTTTTTCAAAGGTAATATCCCCATCTCCGTTTTTTTCCCCCGGTATCTCCCCGTGAAATTCCCCATGACCCATCCCAAGGCGGAGCAAATCTTCGTTTCGCTCTGTCTCCATTTGATCCGCAAAGTTCCGCAGCACGGGCTGAACCTCGAGCCCTTGGAGGGTGGACGCGCCAAGGCCAGCGAGGCGCAAACGCTGCTGCAGAAAGCGCTGCGAATCAACGAGCTGCGACGGCAGTACTGGGACACCTGGTATGCAACATTGGTGCCTCGGCATGGCCGAACCATTGGGTTTTTGGAAAGGTATACCCTCTGGTTAACAGTTCGCCATGGAAAACTCACCATTTTTAATAGGTAAATCACCATAAATCATCTATAAATGGGTCATTTTCTATATTATGGCTATGTTAAATAACCAGAGGGTAGGTATATCCCAAGGTTTGCATTTGAGCAAATTATGACAATCCATTGGAATTAAGGGTACCGGGGTATCCAATTTCCTGACAAACCCACAATATGCGTCAACCTGTGAAGTCCAGAATAGGTTGAGGCCAGAAAGAACCTTAATGCAGTGACATGGTAGGAGTACTATGGTCAAGGTGAACGCAAGCTGACTGCGTCTAGCACCTTTTTTCACATCGTTACCAAGGACAGCTGGAAAAGGGATGACACAGAGAAAGAGAAAGAGCTCTTCTCGACAATCCTCAGTCACCGCAAGGATATTCAGGATGCCTCAGTGGCCCGGGAAAAGGAGGGAGATATGGAGACGCGTCTCTCTGTTCTTGAGACAGAGATCGAGAGCTTTTACAGCAGGATTCGGCAAACATTTGTAAAGCCGAACGAGCACCAGCAGGATATTGACGAGTTGGAGAGGCAGGTTGAACGAGCGCAAACGGAATATATTGAGATTGTTGAGGCTTAAAGAAGTCTCAAGACGTCTCAAGTCTCTTGTGTACTTTTGCTACTACATCTCTTGTATATAGTTATCTTAGTTGAAGTTTTCACTTTGAGTTTGAACTTCTGAAGGAATTCCGAAGAACTCGATTTTCAGGATCTCGGTGCAAGATGGCCGTAGATCCTCCCTAGGTCCAAAATTGGAGGATTGGCTGTTCAGGCCTTAGCTTCGGCTGCATTTGAGAAGCTGATGAACCCTTGTGAAGAAACACTGGAGAAGTCGCAGAGGTTTGTCCGTCTGTAGGGTAAGGATTTGGATATATTTGGATGATACCTGGAAAGCCAGCAGCTGTAGCAAACTGATCACGATTTGTTTACAAATTGTTTGCATACTAAGCTTTCGCAATGCTTTCCGTTTGAGAATTGGATTCTCATGAATAATCTCAGTCAATATCCTGCGATTCATTTGAAGCTTTCCAGCAGCTGAACCTCTCAAAAAGGATTCTGGTAGGGGGATGAAAGCTCCCATCACCATGGAGAATGCCAGAGAGAGTGGTTGTAGCAACCCCAAAAAAGCTTGAACAAAATCGTTCCTACTACTAAGATATAGATAGATATAGTGATTTCATGCCGTTTTTATCTTTATGGGGGTTAGTAGATGGCAACAAAAAAAGAATATGGCCGGGATGTTTATTTCCATCAGGAGCTTGGAACTATGGCCATATGCCAGGAGGATCATCCCAAAAGTGGTTTGGGATACCCGAACATGGATGGTTTACAATGGAAAATCCCTCCAAAAATGGATATAAATGGATGTTTTGTGGCTACCCCCCATTTTAGGAAACCTCCATTTATACCTGGATCTTCCACACCTTCCACACGTGACTTCTTTTTTTGACAACATGCCAATTATATCCAATTATCCAATTGTCCATTCTGAGCCAATTGCCGAAAAAAATATGCTACTTTGGAATGCTCGCAATTACTTAGGTAGTTCACCCATGTATACATACATCATATCAATCCTATATTCATATTCCATACCATACATATATGGGAAAAGCCAGGAAATTGGAGACGAATCCACCCGAGATCACCATGGGTTCCGGTTCCAAAATGTCCCGGAAACTCCCTCAGGCCGCAGCCGGGAACCGGAAGTCTGCGCCGAAGTCGAAGGGTGGGAAGAAGGCGTCTGAAGTACTCCTGCGGCTGCGCACCGAGTTTCATCGGATTGGTTTCAGGGAAAATCTACAGGAAACCATGGATTTTCCCATGAAATATAGGGGTTTCCTGTAAATTTTCCCATTAACCAATCCAGTGAGAGTTTTGAAGCATATGAGAACCATTGAAAACCATTGCATACGTATGACCGCATGACCCTTTGTTCGCCTGTTACCCATAGTAGGCGAAAAGCGAGATGTTTATGGAAGAAACAAACACAGCAAAGTATGCAACTTAAGCATTCTTAAGCAACATCAACCCGATATGCTCAATGGACTGTATGGTCCGGTAATGTATGGTATATGTTACATTATGTTACCACCATTTTCTGAACTCCAATAGTGTCCCAGTCATATAGCAACAGCATGGGCTCCATGACTTTGCCATGAAGGCTGCAAAGAAGCTTCCCACCATCCGGCTGGAACAGATTCTGGAGGACTGGAGGGGGAGGATGAAGCTAGAGGTCGGTTGAGGAGATGCACTGGGACTGACTGGGACATGGTTGATAGTTTGGAGAGTTTGAGCCTACAAAATGAGCTGTTGAAGTTGAAATTTAAGTCTTAAAGTTCAATTCAAAAAACGAGTAAAATATGAAAGTTGAGGCAATTGGAAGACTAACACAGGAACAGCATGGAATAGCTGGGACATGGAATTAGTGAACAACTGTGTCACTATGTTTAAACTTGGTGGAGAACTTGTTTGGCTTCATGATGCGTCCCAAAAGGCATGGCCCAACAACATTCCCAACAGAGGCATGATTAGGGTATCCCATGGCGATTTCCCATTCTATACCGGATCCATTTCTTGGGACACCGATTCACACGGTCAGGAGACCGCATTTCCAGAGGAGGCAGTGATCATCGGCTGTGGGACCCATGCCATGCGGAAGATCCCCGGACCTTTGTCCTTCCAACTTGGTGTCTTTGGGGTTAAGATTTAACGTGGTAGACCCAGTTACAAACAACCCAATATTACTAATATCATAGATGGGTGGTAAAGAGCATCCCGAAATGGTAGTTGTTTATGGCATTGGGTGAATCCCACGTGTTCTTTTTGACAGGGAATAGCGGATAGCGGTTTGGGATTGATGCCTTGTTGCAACATCTTGGAGGGGGCAGCAGCATTTTGATGTTGTCCAAGTGATGGGCGCATCATGTTGCAGGCCTGCGGAAGGGTACCCCTTGCTGAGTGAAAGGTAAACACTATACCGAAGACACACTCCTTATTTACAAAAGGACATGGGTGTGGGTCAAAAATTAAGACCCAGGGGACCACGGATTTTAGTCTCGTTTTACTATTAACAATCTAATTCTTGGGCTACCGAATTTCGACCCATATCCACATGATCATGTTTGATTTCTTATAATTTCTCGAAGTCTCTCCCAAGTCACACACAGTAGTTCCCACATGTTCCAACTGTGGCGGCACAGATTCTGGACGGCTCCAATCAATGGTTGTGTCCACGCTGTGATCGGAAGGCAGGGCAGATGGGGGAAGTTTTGACCATCCTAAACCATGCTACCTCACTAAAGAATGTAAAGGGAATAGGCTCTAATCAAATGTCAGATACCATTTTCTACCATCTTCTACCATTTTCTACCATCTTCTACCACCCAAACATTCTCCAGGTTTTTTTCCTGCCCCAACAAAGCCGTTTTTTCGGTGACAGCCCGCCCCATGCGGACCTCGCGGCAGGTGGATGCCCGGCGGAGCACTCGCTTGACGAAGCTGCCGCCCTATCTGCACATCACAGTTGAGAGGTGCGGCAGTCCCGATTCATCGGCAGATATGTTTTATAGATGTTATGTTAATAGCATATATGTTATAATCTGATCATACATTAATCAATAATATTAATAGTTATGTAGTATATGTTATTACTGCTTAGGGGTAACCCCCCTGAGTAATCAGCGGAGTTTATCAATCTGGGGTTGACGTTACCTACCATCCGCTTTGGGGTGATTCTATTTTGAGAATGCTGACAATCCAGTACTCATGTATGGCTGTTGCAAACTGATTTGGTTCTATCCTAAATTAGAGTGATCATAACACGTTCAAGTGGAAATTGAACATATGATAGCCTGGTACATTGTAGTCCCGAGCTGAGATTACATGAGCTGCCCTCTGTTTCCAGCTGTGCCAATGGAGCCACGGGCTGGTTCATGTGAATGGTGTGCAGAATTTTCATGATTTCTTGGGTGGTCCAACCACCAAAAATCATTGATATGCATTGATTGTTCTCACTAAATCAAATGTTCCCAATCTGGCAATCAGGTTGTAAGCCCATGATATTCCCATTCTACTCCAGGGATTGTTGGTAAAGTTCAGCTGGTATGCCACTTTTGATCCCCGGATATTCTTTTGCACAGGTATCATTTTGATGTGGACAAGGAGGAACGCAAGCGTTTAGCACATCCCGTGTCCTTTCCGTTTGGCACCTAGCGAGGGCGAACAACAGCTCCTGGGTTGGCTGCCCGAAAAAAAGGGATGGTTTACAATGCTAAACATGGAGCAAAATCTATGCTTTTTTGGGGATGTTGATCCATAAATGATGGAGGGATTTGCCACAATCACAGTGGAAATCTGGGATGACGGTGCTGTGCAAAAGGTAGTAAAATACGTGTTGTACCCAATGGGCCCGTAGACTTGAGAAAGACAGAACTCACCAACCGAGGTTTATTTTAATAGCAGAAAAGGATCATGGAAGGCCTTCTAAGGGATCTTTAGAAACTCGCTGATCTGATGCTTGCGTGGGAATCCAATAACCTGCTGAAAAGATTCTTGGTCATGATATGATATGTTTCATTCTTGCTTTCGAAGTAATTATTTGGTATACCCTGATGTACCCTGTAAAGAACACCAATGAAAAATTAGTTTGTCGAGGATGGTATAGATTCTATTTACCTGATAATTCCAAGTTTTCCAATGTTTCTATCTAATCTATTTTGGGACTGCTACATAGTTATTCACAAAGACGTTGAACCAAATCATGGGCACAACATGGTACAACTTTCGGAGTGTCCGCTTTGAACTGAATTGGTTAAATCGTTTTTACCCTCCGGTGTCATCAAACCTGGCTTGCCGGAAAATCCCTG
Organism: Symbiodinium sp. clade C Y103; assembly: GCA_003297045.1. Lineage (NCBI taxonomy): Eukaryota > Dinophyceae > Suessiales > Symbiodiniaceae > Cladocopium > Cladocopium sp. clade C. The sequence continues at coordinate 31,863 of BGPT01003443.1, read as the reverse complement.
AAGTAAAGGGAGGTTTATAGCTGGGGAAATCATCAAGCTATATGCTGGAGCATTGAGATCCAGCAACATGCTGCATGATCTATAAATCATCATTTATATGAAATATTATGATTTGTTTGAACATTTATGAAATATAAATGAATAAACAATCATTTAAAATCCATAGAAATCCATCAAAATCCACTAAGACCCATTAAGCCATTTCTTGCCATAGACATGCTACAGAAAGATCCAATGAATTCCTAAGGCGGCGCTTAGAACTGCGACTGGGTGGACCAGCACTGGCACGTTGTCCACGTGAGGCGGAGCCCCAAAAAGTGGAATTGTCATGGGTTTTCACTATCTATTCTTTGGGGGGGTAGCACTAATAATACATATTTCTGGAGAATAGAAAAAATAAGACCCGAAAAGATTTAAAAGCAATTTACCCTCTGGTAATTTAACACAGCTATGGAACATCTAAAATAGGGAAATCATCATTTTTATCGTCTAAGGTAATACTATTTTAGCGATGTATCAAATGTCATGATTGCGGCAATCGAACGGAACCGTGAAAAGACTGAAAGGTAAGTTGGAATGACCAGACCTTGCTTGGTTGGTTATGTTGGTTTCAAATATGTTATGTGGAAGTGGAATTTCCCTTTGAAGGTTTGATGAATTTTGAGAGGAGTGGCACTTGGTAGGCAGGTGTCTTGTGGGGCTGTCGGGGGGTTGCAGGCAACAAGCGGAAACGACACTGCTCTGGAACCCAAGTTCATGGGTCTAGGATGGATTGATGATTGATGGATCAAAATTTCTGACCCAGGGAATCACAAGCTGTTGCCATTTGTGGGATGCCACCATCCCAATTTGACACTTGTTGAACGGTACTGACTTTTGACACATCCCGGGCCATTTTAGGGTTTTTTCAAAGTGGATGCCCAAACTTGGGTAGCTGAGCATCACAAGACCATCCATTGCATTGCCAGGGAACTGACTGTTTTTGATGCATCCAGGCGAGTAAGTTTTCCACCCCCGGCCCCTGTCCATACTCTTCTTCACCCGAAAGAATCGATCCCCAAACACTGGGATCAATGGATAGAATAGTCCCTTCCTCCTATGAAATACAGTACGACTGGAACCAAGCAAAAGCCTGATGAAAGCTCTTGGATCCCCATCAAATGACTTTGCCAAAACATCCTGTGGGAAAAACCCAACACTTTCATTGTTCATCATCATTTTCTCTTTGAAACATGGCAACAAAAATATAATAAATGGATGTAACCATTTCAGACCCAAATTTTGAGATGGGAGTAACCAGGATTCTTTTCCATCCCCCTGGGATCATCATCATCCCAGTTGAGGCAATGCTACCGGTGGCCTACGAGTGCATCGGCTATTTGGAACACGTGTCCGACTCTGCGCACAGTGGTTCGGGACCCCGTTGTTGGATGAGGATTCCTTCGTCATTTCATTGGGTTTGAACTCAATCTGATGGTTGGTTGATTAGTTCGAGGGTTATACTAACCAATATATTGGATATTATCACAATCCATTAGAGGAATCCCTATCAACCAACCAGTATCGCGCGACGACACATGGTTTTGAACACTGCTCAATTTGATATACAGCTGGCTCCACATTTATTGTTGGGAATATGAATACCCCTCCATGGGAATTTGATGTAGTATACTATGATGGAATATACTCTCTACTTATCTAATCTAGCATTAAATTTCACCATCAAAAATTTGGCATATATAAATCATCAAACTAAATGTGCCATAGTCCGTAGCTGTGTGAAAGTACTGAAAGGTATTTTTGGCAGTTACTCTTCGGTGTTGTCAAGCATGGCTGGCTGCGAAATCCCCGAACTCGCCATGAAGGTTTATAGCTGAGAAAATCATTTTATGTCATGATGTTTCGAAATTTGGCTACCCTCTGGCCCTCCGGTCATCAAACATTGCATTGGGAAATCCTCCATTGATAGGTGGTTTTCTTTTTTGAAAACCGCATTTATAACGGATTTTCCCGTTGCCACGTTTGATTGCCGGGTAGTATTTTGATTGGATCATATTTGATACTAAGTCATCTCACATCATGTCAAGTCCACCAAGGTCACTACAGAGCTACCCTTCTACGAGAAGAAGAGGACCGGCTGGGCTTTAGCGTAAGACTTGCGGCGAATCGTAGCCCAAAATCCCTTGGTTTAAACCAGAACAAACACACCACGTTTTCCATGGAATTGCCATTTCATGGGGGTAATGTTGGTAAAACAATAATAAACAATCCCCCAAATCACCATAAATAGGTGGTATACACCATTCCCAAATGGGTGGTTTATTATTGTTTTACCCACATTATACCATATGGTATACCCTTCTCAAAAAACTTCGGAATTCTGCGGTGACTCCCAGTGTCACCGTCCCTAGTTGTGATCAGTTTCTGTTTCCAGGAGCCCTATGTGACCGACGTGGCAGGCAAGGAGATCCATCGGCTGAGAAATGTTGTCCAGATGATTTCTGTCACCTGGTAATTTTAACATGGCTATGGAAAATCACCATTAATTAGAATAGTGTATAGATCGATATATATATATACATATAAACTAATCATCTATAGATTTGGGCCATCTATCAGAGTGCTAGATTAGATAGTCGTTAAAAGCCAGAATTGGTCAGCTTCCGGTGAACATCATGAGGATTTTTTTCCCCCCCCCCCCCCGGCAGGTCGGTGGGAACTACATGGGACTACCTTGGAGGGTGATTGAATCCCCATCAATCCTCCAAGTCCAGCCTCCCTTCTGCCAGGCTGCTGCGAGTCTACAGAGGCACCCAGCATCTACGAGTCACAAACCATGATGGTTGGCTGCAACCACAGTTCCCTGAGCCCCTTCCCAATGATGATTGGCTTTAAGGATTATTCAACACTAGCAGCGAGTAAAATGAAAGCTCAAAATCTTCCAGCGCAACAAGTTGCAGATCTGCAGATGGATCAGATGGTGTACTCTTTTTGCGTTGGTTTCGCAGAAATCGTTGCCACTTCTCAGCTGCCATGACGTTGCCATTGCAGACACATGCCAGGTACTGGAATCCGCAACAAAGAGACAGAAAGTCGATGGACCAGACGTGAGGGAGCCTGAATTTGACCAACGACTGAAAATGGGGGGATGACCCACAAGACAAAAGGCCCTTTGAATAGGGAAAAACAAAAACAAATGAAATAATTTAAACCATCAAATTTGAATGGTTTCCTTCAATTTTCAGACCAACCCATTTGCCAAATTTGGAAAGAAACCAGAAGGTTGGCAGATAGATGGACGTTTTTGATGAGTGGCTGATGCTCAGAGACGGGTCTTGGAATGGCCCTCTCCAATGTTAAATAATCAAGAGCAATAATTCCAACATCTATTCTTCTTCAACAAGCACAAGCAAGATCCAAAACAGTCCCTCTCGATGGACACAGGAGAAAGGAACCGCCAGAAATGACCAAAAGCTGTTTTGCATAGTAAAGAGCATGTAAAGAGTAAAGAGTCCAGTATTCAGAATTCTGTTTGATCCCAGTTTTTTTCCAGCGAAGTTTTCGATCGGAAATCCCAATCTTCAATCTTCGAAAAAACCCGAAAAATTGCAGGATTTCGATGGATTTCCTGTAGATTTTGCCATCAATCCCTTGGCTCAGGCCGCAGCAGGTGCTCCTCAAAAGCGCAGCTGGTAGGGCAGCTCAAAGCCTCCGGAAACATCGCTCAGTCATGCTGGGTCGATGGGTGGCTACGCTTAAGGTTGTGGTTGGTGGATAAAATGATGGATGATGGTGTTTTCCGTGCGAAATCATGCTAAATCTGGGGATTTTTTGTAAGTTTGGTGGTTTCCAACATTTGAGATGTTTCTGATTGGTTTCTGACTGGCCACACTTAAGGTGTACGGGGCAAAGACCCTGAGACTCAGAAAATTTGGTCAATTGTTGGTCACTAACTAGTCTTAACCATCTTAATTTAACGACCCCTATCTTTGCGGCGCGCGTGATTTCAAGCAATACTTCATATTGGGAACATGACCTACTTGTCTCCACCTTTGAGTTTGTGCCCTGTATCGTTTGGAGAAGCTCCGATTATCGCCATGTCAAACCATGTCAATGTGCCGTAAAATCCATAGATTTAGGTCAATTCCGCTCGTTTGTTGGTCAACCATGGTAAGACTGACATTTGGTGGTTTCCTAAAATGTGGGTACCCGCAAATCATCCATTTACAGATGGGATTTTCCCTTGTCAACCATCCAGCTATTGGCGAACCCCCATTTATGGAAACTTCGATGAAGGTGGCGCCTGGACGATGAGACGGTGACCACTGTCGCGGAAAGTGACCAAGCGTCCTGTGACAAACCCGAAGCGACGGAAGGCTGGACTCGGATGTGGTGAAGGCTCCAAAAATGGCGGGAGTTACCCTCTCGGAATCCAGAATCATGGGATACTGAACGGAGAATATTTATAATATGTTATAATATGTTATGATATAATGGGGATCATGGAATACCTAACGGATAATGTTTATAGTATGTTATAATAATGTTATGATATAATGGGGAATATAGAGGAATGTAATACAATGGGACCTGATGGGATATTACCCTCTGGGAATCGAACATACCTAGAAAATTGATGGTCCATTGAGTTCGACGATTTGCCTCTCAGAACTGGTGCTTTCCATAGTTCTCTGTCAAATAGTGCATAATTGTTGCATCAAAAGAAGCCATTTGAACAGGATAATAGACCTGATAATCAGCCATGGGATTTCAATGGATCGCAAGGGGGAGTAGAATGGGTAATATAGGGACATGCTGGGAAAATGTATAGCCCTGCTATGGGATTCTCGCAGGGTCACCTACAGGGTGGTGCTTTTGCCGTAGTCAGCTAAGTTGGTTTATAAGTCCAATAACTATACAGTCCAATAACTTGGGGGGGTTATATCTATATATCATTGGATTGTTTTTTTAGGGAAAACATCTCCAGGTTTTCCCCATCATTTTCTATGAAAAAAAAAAACATGGTGGTTTCCTGTAGAATTTCAACCAACTGGGTAAAGCCCCTCCCAGGAGCAGATCCGGTGCCGGTGGAGCCCTCAGAATCATGGAGATTTCATGGGATTTCATGGGATTTAACCACTAGAAATGGTGAGTGAATGGGGATTCAATGGAGATTTCTAGGGTTTCTTGGTGGATTGAATGGAATCTGTTGTGGGATCTAATGGAATTGTTCATGGTGATATACCCTCTGGTAAACGTAGCCACATGTTTCTATGGAAAATCACCATGCTATTGATGGGAAAATCAAGTATTTCTGTGGTCCATGATCAATAGCTACGTTAAATTACCAGAGGGTAATCAAGTGTTGAATGATATACCATGATATACATAATTATACATATTGTACCATGATGTATGATATTTCATGATATACCCATCTTGGGAGATTGTCATCGATCCATTTTCAGAACATGTTTTTTTCTATACCCATTATATCCAATAAGGAATTCCTAACAATGGTGGGATGACCATAAAAACATATCGACCATGTTCTGACCATGGCACGTATAGGGGTTGAGATGGAGGAAACCAAGAACTCCTCGAAGAGGGGCTTGAAGTTGTTTGCTCCCCTCAATGGACAACACAGTTGCCGCCCATCTGAGGCGACAAAGATATGATAGTTCTATATATAGTTCTTATAAAGTACACCTCAGATAAGAGATATCAATACAAGTAAAACTAAGAGTAATATAAATCCCTTGTTCGACAGGTATGATTCGGTATGATGCGTTATTGGTTGTACTTCCTGTACCTTAAAAACGCCCAACAGCAATGGCCCCGAGGTGGATCCTGCGAGGATCGAATCTGCCACCGCACGGACCTGAAATCGGCGAAAGCGATCATCAAAAACGATTAGCCTCTGGTAAACTAACATGTTAGTATAGAAAAAACACCATGTCAATAAGTAAACAATCTATACATATATATATATATATGGTCCGTTTTCCACAGCTATGTTAGTTTACCGGAGGGTAAGTCATGTCCAAAAAACAAGCTGTGCCGTTGACTGAGGCCTACCTGGTGTTGTATCGCCGCTGCGATCACGACCCAGGCATGGCTGGTAGCATGGCCAACATCTGCAACGGTTGTTGGTTTCTAAAAGTGCATATGTTTGTCTATACAGTCTATGTATTGATCGTCATATCTCAACATAATACTAGGATTTTATAAACATATATTACAATATGTGTGAATGAATGTGCATATAGAATGTATGTATGTATATTGTATACACGTACATACACATTGTGTTTCTATATGTTTTATTTATCACATCATATCAGTTCACATCATGTCATATCATTCCATGTCATTGTCATGTTAATGATTTTACGATATGATTGATGCATGTTTAATATCGCTATGTATTAATTTAACCATACCATGTTATGTGCATATATACATATATTTCTTTTCCAAATCAATTTAATGGCAACACCAATCAATGGGATATAAAACCCATAAATTGTATCAAGTCAGTGAGTTTTGATAGTTTACCCAGATCTATGATGATTATGTATGATATATGATAGACCATAGTTTGTAATATATCAATATATTCATACCATGGTATATATATATATATGCACATGTATATCAATACCGTTGTTAACCAGTATCAACCATTATTCTCCCATTTTTGTTGGTGATTCACTTCACAAACCTGCCATAGATGATAGATATGAACCATTTGTTAACCACTATTAACCATTATTAACCATTATTAACCATTATTCACAATTATTAACCATCATATTAACCATCATATTAACCATCATATTAACCTCATATTTATATATATATATGATAGTCCATGCCGGGGATGAAGACTTGATCTGCCAGGTCAACTCTGCCAGGGTCGCCGGGAGTCGCCACAGAAACCACGGCAGGGTCCTCCGTTGTCGGAGCAGCTGCAACGCTGCGTGGTGCGGGGACCGAGTCCAGTTGAAGAAAGTCAGAAGACGCGTGATTTGAATGGGATTTATGTAACTCAAATGGTTTACCCTCTGGTGAACTAACATAGCTATTGAGAATGACCATTTCTAATGGGAAAATCCATCTATAGATGGTCATTTTCAATAGCTATGTTAGTTCACCAGAGGGCAACCAATGAACAATGGATTCTAATGGGGATATAGTGATCATGGAATGTAAGCAACCAAAATGGTGGTTCAACCAAATTATAACATGAGATCACCGGTTTTCGTCTGCCTAGCTGAGGATGTGCACAACACAGAATTGCGACGACAGCGCAAGGAATTTGAATCCAATTCCCTCGTCCGGGCCATAATGTCCATGCCAAGGGCAGACATCACGGGCACTTGGGAAGCCTGGCGAATCCATAAAGGAATCTTCGAAAGTGCGTCGGCTTTGATTCAGTAGGAATGAAGTCTTGACCTTGTCCCCGTTATTTTGATGCAAACGGTCAAAGGATGCAAAAGGATATGTTTCGCAGGAAATAGCAGCTGACCCACGCCATGCAAAATGAACATTGGAGGAAAAGGAAGTGTAGTTTGCAACAACAGAGAATCCTGCCACATGAAAATTGACAACCAAAATCATACTGTGCAAAAAATCCCAAATTGGTGTTGCAATGCTTCTAAAAGTTGGGATGCCTCAGTTGCTCCATACGGTAGTTCCCCTAAGTGATAGCTATCACTCTGAAAATTTCTGCGGTTATAGCATGAATGGCTAGAAAAGCTGGGCATCCCCAGAATCCTCAGTGGTTCAGAACCCCATTTTCAAATCTTGCTTACCCGATGAATCTAATAACTCCAACCATATTCCATGATATTCCATCATTCATTGGATTGGGTTAGGGGAAATTTGAACCGGAAACCATGGATTTTCCCCATGAAATGTAGGGGTTTCCGGTTTCAAGTTTCCCTTAACCCAATCCAATGAATCATTGAATCATTACTGATTAATTATCTGATTGCTAACCCACTCAATGATGGAATATCCATGAATCGAATACTCCCCATCATTAATCTACTTACTGGTGCTTAGTAGGGAATGGGGGAATGACCTATAATAACCATTAATAATCATCCCATTCCCCCATTCCCTGCTAAGCACAAGTAAGTCTAAGTAGCTTAGCAATCTTAAGTTGACCCCCCCAGGCTGTGGAGCGTTTCGTTGGGGAGCGTCGCCGAGCCGTGAAGTGTCCGGATCTTCACAGAGAGCGATACGCAGGGGAAGTTGTGGATTTTCGAAGGAATCCCACAGGGAATGTATACATCATATAGATTCATAGTAGCATATAGTAGCTATACGAATTGATAGGGTATCAAATAATGTATATATATATAAATCATATACATTTGAACATTTATAATTTATGTATACCAGAAAGGAGTCTTATGAAAGAAGGCACATGGCAAGTCTGTCGCAGGACAGTTTATGTAGATCTGTTATATGCTGTCGATGGGCGAGCATCCTTAAGGTTTTGCTGTTTTATGCAGTCATTAACCCTTTGAGAAGCTGCTCAGTTTCCAACCTGGCACGTTTTTACTGGAGCTTGCCACTAGCATTTTGAAACAGCCATGAAGACCCACCAGAGACACAAACACCAGACTATCCAAGGTATTCTTAGTCGTTGTGTGCCATTTTCAGTGGGGCTCCATGTGGCTCCATGGTAAACCCACAGCGGTCCCGGGTCCCGGATCGTGTTGAGGCTTGGCGGAAGCCTTGCGCCAGCATGCGGTGGGGCTGGCAGAAGGTCAGCAGCCTCATCCCAGATAGCGGAGCTCAGTTCCCCCAATTAACTTAGAGTATACCCTCTGGCAAACTAACAGTTTGCTATTGAAAATGGCCATAGAAATAGTTGATTTTCCTATATTAAAAATGGAGATTTTCCATAGAAACATGTGGCTGTTTACCAGAGGGTATTAACCGAGTATATATTGAGTATATTAACTACAATGAATTCCCATTCCCCTAAGATTGCTCCCAGCAAGCCGCATAGAATGTATCGGATCTATTCATGTTATCTCTGAATTTAGTCATGTCTATTGATACCCTATGTACAATCCAATCCATTCTAATAAAAAAATCCCTCCTTGGAAACCCGACGTCTAGTATTGGATTTATTCATCTTACAATGTGGGGCCCTCTAGTTATCAGTTGGTTTATAAACCCCATTAACTAGTTCGTTATTTGCGTATCATAAACCATAGTTATTGGATTTATAAACCAACTTAGCTATCACAATAGGGGGCAGAGCACGTGAGGACAGCAGCTCGACTTGAGCTTCGTGCCAGCCGTTTGGCTGGAAAGGTGCCGGAACCTGCGGCATGCGGCGGCGAAGGTTCCAGTGATGACACCCAAAGATCCCCAAATTCATTGGCAATGATATATATATATATATACATATATATATATATACATATATATATACACATATATATATATATACTGTATATATATATATATATGTACTGACTGTATATGTATTTATATATATATATGAATAGATATGATATACTGGGGGATTTTCGGGGTCCCTGAGTTGGAACGAACGAGCTATCGTTGCGTTTTTCAACGGAAAGACTGATGAGTGGCGAAGGATTGGATTTCCAGTCTGGTTTAGTTGAGGACAAATGGAGGTTGCTAGCTGGGAAAATCAATTATCAATGGGGAGTTTTCAATCAATCCAGGTAAGGTTTGATTACGGGAGGGTATCAGCAAAGTGTGCACACCGTTTTTGTGATGTCCAGTACTTGGGATGAACATGAAATAGTTTGTGTCAGTCCGCAAGAATCCCTCAGCCCACAGTCAATGGCTCATGGGCACTTGTCCTGGAGGACTCACATGTCGCAAGTGAAGAGCTTCTGAAAATAGGGTGCCCCAAATCCAGAGGTTTATGAAAGTTTATGACCTTATTCATTTATCTTCCCTATTGCACATGGTCATTTTGGGGGTATACCTCACTTTCAGACACGCCCAAATATCAGAGATTGTTGGTTCTACCCATGACATCCTATTCATGTCAGTACCCTCCCCTAAAGTGATATAGAGAGGTTTGGAAGATTAGTTTCCACTAAACATTTTGGCTGTCTTCAGGGTCTATCCTTGTTTTGGGGATTGTAATATTTCATGAGATTCCATCAACATCATAGATTCTTGATTCTATAGATATATATATATATATAAATATCCCTATACATCCCTATCAAATCCAGTTCATATACCCTGACCATGAGAATATTTCAAGAATCCCATTGATATGGATACATCTTCCCAATCACTGCAGTGTCTTTGTGCAGATTTCTACGTGGCGAAGACCGGACCCTGCAGAACATCCTGGAGGGGGACGCCTCCGTCGCTCGACATTTCTGACGAGATGGGGATTTCAACAGCCTTTTCAGTGGTATTTCACCAACGAAAAATGCGATTTCAGTGGAAAAACATGGTTCATTGAATTGGTTAATGGGAAAATTTACAGGAAACCCCTGTATTTTATGGGAAAATCAATGGTTTCCTGCAGATTTTCCCTTAAACCAATCCAATGAATGGTGATTTAACCAGCAATAGTGGTGGTTTAATGGGGATATAATGGGGATCTAATGGGGGATGTAGATGGGAAATCATCCCTGAAAAACCGAGCCAAACTTTTCAGCTTGGTGGACAGATTGAATTGATTATTGTTTGTATAATCCCTTTCCCCTAATACTAGACACCCCCCTCGAAAACATGGTTTAGTAGGGGATTTGCACACATTTAGGACGATTTGTGGGGTGTCTAATATGAACATAGGACGGGATTACTGTCCTTACATGAGCGTACCTGCTTCATACCAGATTTGACGAGCCGAAATTTGACGGATATAGTTTGGTTGGAAATCAGCAACCAGTGAGTCAGCAACCCGTGACAAATATGTTCCAGACTTGGTTGAAGGAACAGTTTACAGGAAACCCATAGAAACCCCATCTTTGGAAAACAACATGGTTTCAGTTCAATGATTCTAAATGATTATCAACATACTCAATGTCCATATTATGACATGGTTATACATGGTTCCTTCCATATAAGTTTTGAAATATGTTGAATCACCAGGAATGAATACAACCAAGTATATCCCAACCATATCCCTATTGTTATCCCTATTGTTGTTGGTTAAACCTCCACATTTTCTGCCTCCCAGATCGTGGCTCCCACCTATGCAGCGGCCATGCTCAAGGGGCCGTCCTTTGGCGTTGATGGGCGGTGGTTGGTGTTGTTGGCCACGGCTCATAACAGCAAGTGGTTCACAACCCATGTGTAACTCCTCTCCAACTAGGGAGATTCATGCATAAGTCATATGTTATGATAGACTCTAGATGATTATTTTACACATGTAATATATTTGTATAATATCTATCATTATATATGTATCCATTGGACACAGTGGCTTATGATATAGTAGTTACCAACTTGCTGGCTGGAATGAAGCCCAAAGTATTGATTTTGACACAGTTTCTTTGGTGGAATCATGAACCGAATGATGTGGGACATTGGGGGTTGACATCGAGGATGGACGCTCTTCGCACTCATCTGAAGCATCTTGAACGCGTAGCACATCTTGTAAAGATGATGGCCATGGGTGGGTTTCATCTCCATGAAATACATTGTTCATATATATTTGTGGTTTCTCAGATTCACATGGCCTTTTACACCTGATCCTGATTGGCCCAGGACTGAATTTTCAGCAAATTATAGAAACCTCCGAATCACATCGTCCAAATTCTGGCTGAACGAAAACAGAAGCTATACACCAGCTATAGCCTCAAAGGTTCGAGTCGTAGGTATGATCGTTTTATATGTTTACAGGAGAAGGTAATTGTCCCAATCCTTCGCCAAAGCCAAGGAATTGCCCTGTGGCCATTGATCCCTTGGCTATTTGGTGTGGGGAGGTCGACTGGTCGACTCGGGCCACTGCCAGGGTAACCTTTGGGGCTGCAAATTGAGTCTAAAATCCCCAAGTTATGGCTATGTTTATCGGGATTTCATGGGATTTAATAGGGATTTAAGAGGAAAAAACTGAGGAAATGATGATTCAAATGATGATTCACCAGTGAAATTTCGGGCCTGTGTTCAGACACACCGCACCATGGTGATCATGGTGCTTTTCTTTTTCCCCCGTGGAGTTCTCCACCCCCAATCTGCAGGTGAAGCTGCTTCCAACTGCTGCTTTAGCGCAGGTAGAGCCCCGGCGGATGATGAACACTGGGAAGGAATAGATGAGGTTTGTTGATGTCTGGTATTTACATGGGTTTGTCTGAAAATAGGGGATATCTCCAATTGTAGCTCTATATAATTCTATATATATATATATTATGTGAGATTCCCAGAACTATTTCTAAATTTCCCAGAGCTATTCCTAAATTTCCCGGAACTGATCATCAACCATTGAGTACACATGGATACACGACATTTTCAGACAAAGCCACATCTTTGATGATCTGCAGATGCATGAAGCATCATGTGTTGCACCATGCCAAAAATGATGAGTAGAGTCCTATAAGAAGATCATCTCTCGAGTTGGAAATTGTTTGCCAACTGTTGGATATAGGACTGGAGTACCATAGTATATAATGACCTCCAATTTTTGTGCAACCATTGAGAAAGCATATTATTATTACTTCGGTTGGATTTAATTTCTGTATATTTCTGTATCTTTTTCGGGGTTACTATCCAAATCCTCCAAAATTGCAATATCTTGTTGCTGAAACCATCGGCCAAGCTGGCAAAGTTTGACTAGACTGTATGGAAGCATGTGTCTTCACTGGAGGGTCTGCAATTCAAACAAGTGTCCTAGGCAACAATCCCAGGCACAATTCCCTAGACTGCCCTGAAATCATGAATCTTTGGGGTTCAAACCACATTCGATTTGATATAGACGAAAACCGATTTGCACTGGAGCACCTTCTGCATATCTGAATACACGTGGGAACTGAGAATCAGAACATCTCAAAACCATGGGACAGGTGGGCGGTCAGCATGGCGGCTTGGATTCTTCGACCCTTCTGCAAGCAGATGAAGCCATAAATGAGGAGGCCAGGTGACAAGGTGAGTCGATTGCTAAGTTGGTGAACATGACTAGGTTTACGGTAGATCTATCTATAATTCATAGGGTTATAAAATGTTATAAACCAACTTATACCTGGGCCTCACTTTGTGTATAATAAATCAGTGTGTTTGACTGTCTGATTTGTTTTTGCTGGAAACCGACATGGGCGGATCTGGAATTTTCCCACCATGATCATTGTCCTGGAAAAGCACCTGGTTCATATCTATGTTGCTGGAGGGTAGATCGGGTTGGGTTAGAATTGGGGTACTAAATAAAGGTTGATCGAAGAATTTTGGGGCAAGGCTCATTGTAGATCCTTACGTTTTGGCTGATATGCTCATGATTCTGTTGGAAAACTGAGGGGATGCCCTAAATCATGTGCTGAGAGATTGGGCGGTGAAAGCATGTGGCATCACGTGGCATCCATTGCCATTGCGCATTCCTGAAGGTTAAGTCCCACTAGTTGAAGATAAAATTGAAACTGAAACCATGTGTCTTTCCCTCATGTTTGATGCTCAAAATCATCCCTCTCAGTTGCCAGCGTCAGGTTGCGCAGCTGGTATTTAAAGCGTTTAAGTGTCCTGGCTGATTTTTACCCTGGACCTTGGTGAATGGGGATGGCGATTTTATGATGCTTGATTAGTTCATATTCCACGAAGAAATGTGTTCCCTTTGTTTGGAGGTTAGCTATGATTTTAAAGGTGAGGTTAAGTCAAGACCTACAGTTTACACCTGGGTGGTGCTCTCCTAACAAGGCACTAGCAGAATTTCTGCCAGCTACAGATCCGGGGTTTATCCATGATGTTTGGGATTTTCCCAACGGGAAAGCACCAGAAATGGGGAATCTATACTGTAGTTGTGTTTTCCTGTTTTAGGGTTCTTTAAACAAATCCAACAGATGGGATATGGATGAACACTGATGAATATTGATGAATATATGGATAATATGGATAAAAGTTGATGAACATGGAGTTATCAGTTCTTTTTTTTCGGCAGCGTGTTTTGCATTTTTTAACCTCCTTGTATGTGCAGTAGGTTTTGCTATGCATATTCAGCTTTGGAATTAAACCATATGAGTGCATCCTGCTGTTTGCCACTTGCCGCACTAAGCGCCTATGTGAACAATTTTGAGGAACAGTTTTGTCGACCTGTTTAGGCAAGCACATTTTGTCAAGTTGGCAAAGCCATCTGACAAACACGGCAGGAACATGATAGAATGTCATTTCCGTCCCTTTCAAATCTACTTGAATGAATCATATCTTTCATATCAAATCAATTCAAATCATATCGTGTCAGTACCTCAGGAGGGAGGTTGAGAGGAATAGGATAGCAGGCCGATTAGCACACCAACATACTTGTGAAAGTTCGATAAGTTGAAAGCCAGGCTTTCTACCCCAGGACCGAAACTGTGCCGGCAGGGACTTCAGCCGAGAGTTCGAGCTGAAGGCGAAGATTCAGGGGACGAGGCTCCAGGGCTGCCGAAGCGGCTGTTGGACTCTGTTTAAAAGTCCAGTCTATACTTGGGGACACTTAGATTGTAGATCCCATCAAAAAATGCTACTCATCACAGAAATCAGAGCGAGGCCGGAGGTTTCATATAAACCATGGGTTGCAAAATTTGATCCCGATGTTACTTGACGTGGAGGTACAGCGTCACGGAAGTTCGCAATCAAGTGGAGACGGCGGGTCAGGACCCGAACATTGCGGCACGGTGCCCAAGCTGGTGGCTTTCCACGCGGAGGACCCATGAATAACGGTTGATTAATGGGATTTGCCCTCCAGTAAACTAACAGTTTGCTATTGAAAATGGACCATAGAAATAGTTGATTTACCTATTCAAGATGGTGATTTTCCAGTTCGCTATGTGGCTGTTTACCAGAGGGTAAATGGATTAAATGAGATTTATACTGATTAATCATCTCGTTAATGATGGATTATTCAATGGTATACGGAAGGAGGATCTAGGAGGACCATCCCAGAGATCGTGAACTAAGCCATGTCTATACATGGGATAAGCCACTGAATAGGGACTTACTTACCAGGGATGATTCTCTAAGTAGCCTCTGGTACACCATAGATCTGGGAAAGCCACCATGAGTGTAGATAATGTTCCAAACGGGAAAGAATGGGTTTTCCACTTTGCACATCTTTTTCTATGTTTACCCCAAGGTATTTTTATATAATGATATTCTTCTCACTCTTAGTATTTGCCAAAAGTCCGAACATTGGATGAAAATTGGATGCGTTGGATGTTGTAACAAGTTGTGAAAGAATGTGAAAGATGGAGACCAATATCTGGTTTTCCAATGTGATGTTTTTCGAAATATTGGATACAATTGGATTTAACGCTACTAGTGAAGCCATTACCCCACTCTATACTCCTCCACATACTGCATCAATCGAATCCCAGATCTTTAAGGTGTGGGTCTCGCAACGACAGTTGAATCGGTGGAGAAAGGCCAGCATTCGGTTCCTCGGTCCTGGCACCCCCATGGATATTTTTGACAATTTTCTAAACTTGGTCATTTGGAATGTGGAAAGCAGTGGTGAAAGATGTGGTCTGTCTCAATTTTGAGACCCATGTTGCCAGCAAAGGGGGATCAATATGAAACATATTTATATTTCTTTGTAAAAATATTTAACATATGAAACCAAGAAATTGTGTGTGTGTGCAGCACCAATCGTGGGATGTCATGATATGGAGATGGCTACCCTTCAGTAAACATAACACAACATAGCTGTGGAAAATCATCATGTTACAATGTTTATACGGGTAAATCAGCGAACTAAATGGGCCATCATGGGCCATGGCAAAGTGTTGGTCCAATCACCAGAGAGCAACCTTTGCTCAACTTCTCAGACACATCATGGCAGTGGGGACCTGGCAATGAAACATCCGGAGCAATTCACGGATGCTGTTCAGTCTAATGGAGCATTCTACTGGGCAATCTCCGAGTTCACTCTGGTGACATGTTATTGGCCTATTTTTGTGGGCAAACATCCTGATTGTGAAGAAAATTGGGTGCCCAAAAGTCCCAATGATTTTATTCTGAAGACCTATGTTGTGCCAAAAAAACATTCAGAAACATCCAATTCCTTTCAAGAATCAATACTCGTACAACATCGAAATATCAAAAAAAATCAGAAAATCTCGGAAACAATGTACCTCACTGGATTGGTGAATGGGAAAATGTTCACCGGAAACCCCTATATTTCCATGGGAAAATCCATGGGAAATCCTGTAAATGTTCCCTTCAACCAATCCAATGAGTACCATTTTTCACCGGTCAGGCCGTGGGGGAAGCTCCCGACCTATCGCCGCCCGGAGCTGGGTGGAAACATGTTTCGACACCTACACGACGGGGGGGTTGCAGTACACATAAATTCCTGGATGGATTTTATATGCTTTTATGATATTTTATGAGATTGGATTACATTGATTGGATGGATATAAATGGATGTACTATGGTATACTGATTAGGTATCTGAAAAAGGTACATTCTTTTAAGGAAAATCTGTTTTGATCTCTGATTGAACAAAGAAGAACTCTATCGACGTCAGCATGTTAGATACCTTTTCGTTGAAGTTGTTTTTGAGTGTGTTATCAATTTGATCACGCGAGTGAGGCAGCAGCTTTGGCGGCACTTCGTGCAAGAGGCGGGAGAAGATCTGCAAACGTAGGGAAAAAACCAGACATTGGATGGCTAATCATCATGTTTCCCTATCAAACATGGTCATTTTGGGTGGCAAAACAGGTATTTGCTTTCCAAGTTGGGGGGGGCAATTTTCAGACCTACCAACATGTTTCTATTATAGATTTTTGGGGACTCACCAGTTGAAGCAGTCAACCCCACAGATTGGGGGATCTCAGATGTTCTGCTTGACCCATAGAAGAAACTTGTACATCTTTCAGTATGGTAAATCATATTCTATAGTAATCATTTTCTCGGAAGCTTACCCTCTGGTAAACTAACATAGCTATGGAAAATCACCATTTTTAATGGGAAAATCCACTATAAATGTCCATTTTCAATAGCTATGTTAAAGTACCAGAGGGTAAAGGGAATTTTCGTGACTTCTTCACCCAAGCCCCTTGCTCCCAGGTGCGGGAGTACAGATTTGGTACTCCGTTCCAGACTCGGCGATGAAAAGCTGACTGTACCGACGACTGCATTGGGTTTCCTATACACATTGGACATGATCTATAATGTTTCTACAACGGTATAACTACATATCATACAATAGTACTATGTGATCTTGAAATACATACAAAGTACATCAAAGTACTATCCCTATACAAATGTATCTATCTATACCTCATATCATGGTTTTGTTGCGAACGAAGGCTGATTCAACCTGCTGCTCCAAGGCTTGCCGATGGTGCAGACGAGGTGGGGAAACCCGGTGCATGACTGGTTAAGTCATTGGCTATGAGGGTATAACATGGTATGACCTATGTTGGATGGGTGGGATTATAGCTGTATTTGCCTACATGTTTTTTGGTCCCTATGTAGGCAGATACATAACAGTTATATTAGCTACAAATATGTGTACTGGTTACATACCCTAAATGATTAGATACCTACATAACAATTCAATGTTGGGGGCATGGGGACTCATTTGATATCTAATTCATGATCATCTCCTGTTCTGCACTTGATCTGTAGCCTGGAAGAGGGTGGCCGTCTGAAGTTCAAACTGCCTGCATTGGTTCCTTGGGCTGATTCTCAGGCATCTGATGAAGAGGTTGGATCCTGAATGGTTCAGCAGGCATTGAAACTTCCCATTGGCATTGAGGAGCCCTGAGACCAGATCTTGGGAGTTGAAGGGTATCACTGAGGTTCTAAAACTGTATATGACAGCTATGGTCATATATCCATATATCCATATATATATATATATCCATATATATATATATCCATATATATTATAGTTAGAGACCCCTGGTTTGGTGGTTGCATTGTGGGGAATTCTTGAACCACCAAACCATTTGTCTCATAGAAAAACAACAAAGATATTCAACATAAAACATAACAACATACTAACAAACAACAAAAAAACAAAACAACCTAAACAATACAAAATATCCTAACAATTATCCTAACAATTATCCTAACAACTCAATAAATCAAGATAATAATTGATAAAATTATCTTGAATTATTTAGTTTTCTTCTTCCTTTTGCTTCTTACATTTTAAGTGATGATTACCAATTAAATGTGATGCCCAACAACTTTTGAACATGCTTCCCTTACAGGTGTGGCAGTCATACCATTCATTGCCTTCTTTATCAATTGTTATTCTATCAGGTTTTTCTGGTTCTTCACCTCTTTCTTTCAATTCTAAAAGATATTTATGACCAACGCTTCTTTCATGCTGTGCTTTCTTGTAATTCTTCACTGTGTAATCGCAAATTGAGCAATAATGAATTTCATTTTTGATTTTTTCAAAATATGTTTTGTTCCATTCAGCAGTTTTTTCAGGATGGTTCTGTTTATATCTTTTGTTTTTTTCAAGGCATTTGTTACACGTTCTGTTGTCATTTCTAAAGAATTCAATTAATCTTGTTGAATGGCACTGACAGCATTTTCTTTTGTCATTGTCTTCTTCATGCATTTCTCCTTTTGAGTTTTCAAGATGCTTCTTTGAGTTCAAGTGTTTTATTCTACACTTCAGTGTCACATCGCAATCACAAACAGAACAATGAAACATTTTACTTTCTTTTGTCGTTTTGTTTTCCATTTTCTCTTACTTACATAAGGTAATATTTCTTTAAGCATTTTTCCTCTAAAGGAAATATTATTATTGTATTTCCTGTGTATCATTAAAAAAAAAACAATTGTATTAAAAAAAAAAATTATTGTATAAGAAAATATTCTTACCAAGAAACAGAACAACATAATTCTAATAATAATATTATTATTATTAGGATTATATGATTTTAATTTAGTTTAATTTTATTTCAGGATAATAATTTAATTGGTGAGGTATATTGATTTCCTTGTTGAAGTCATAAGTCATTTTAATAAA
>BGPT01003442.1:19531-40057 GCA_003297045.1 Symbiodinium sp. clade C Y103 | reverse complement strand
ACGTGTAGCGTCTCTACAGGCGCTGGTGGACTTTTGGGCGCCGCTTTCGGGGGTTTAATTTTGGTTTCCGGGCGGTGCCGCATGGACTGGCCTCTACAGAAATTCAAAACCTGTCAGACTTGGGAACTGGTGAATTATAGAATCTGCAAGAATTGGAAGCCAAAGGTTGGACAAAACTTGTAGGATTATCCCTACCCGGTGGCTAACCACTGACAAAGGTGGGGGTGTCCCCAGATGCCGTATTGTAGTCAAGGACATTGCGAAGAATCAGGACTCGGCAAGGGTCTTGGGTATCAGCTCGCCGACTCCTTCAGCTGATGCGCTCCAAGCTTTGCTAGGTGTTGCCGGGGTCCTAGGTCCTAGATCTCGTCTTAGGTGGGGCAGATGTCACCGCAGCTTTCATGGCCACACCCCTAAGGAAGAGAGATGTCGTCGCAAAGATGCCTTTTATCCATAAGTGACCTGCAGGGGCAGCCACAGTACTTGCACCTGTTTAAGGCTCTTAATGGTTTGCGATCGGCCTCCCAAGAGTGGGTAGTGTTTGTTTCTGAAATTGTCTCAGGATTGCAACTGGAACCTGACGACTTGGAGCCATGCTTGTTTACTGGTAGGTTGAAATCCGGGGCTATTTGCCTTTTGTTGTCATATGTTGATGACATTCTCATTGCGACTGAAACTGAGATGGATTTCGAAACCGTCATGTCAGTAATTGGGAAGAAGGTTGTTCTGAAGAAAACTGGGTTTTTCAAGTCCTCAAAGGATGCGGGTGGTCAACTCAAGTTTTTGGGGCGACAAATTGTCCGACAACCAGGTGAGAAGGCTTTGTTTGTAGGACTCCCTGACGATTATTTGAAATCCACTTTTGAATCCTACGGATTGAAGTCGGGAAGCCGTACTGCTCCTGACATCACCCCCATGCTAGATCAGGAAGGGAAGGAACTGACCCCAGAAGCTTACAGTCGGTTCCGTTCTGCACTTGGGAAGCTTAGTTGGTACGCCCAGACACCCCAAGATATCCGAGCATGGATTGGGTTGCTGGCTACGCAACAAGGGCTGCTTTGAGATATCTTTAGGAGGATCAAAGGGTTGTGCTGCGAATTCCTGCAGAAATCCCGCCACGTGATGGGACATCGCATCCCATGGAAGGGCACTTACCCAAGAAGATCGTTTGGTATGTTTTTCTGATGCGTCTCATGCGCCCTTGAAGTCAATTGGACGTAGAGGTGTAACAGGCGGTGTCATTACGTACCGAAGGTGTCTCATCAAAACTTTGAGTAGGCTTCAACAGTTGGTAAGTTTGTCTTGCACAGAGGCTGAGCTATATGCTCTCCAGGCAGTTGCTCAAGAGATGGTTGCTGTTGGGAAATTCCTAGAGAGAGTCATGTCCACCATTGGCCATTCTGATCAGAAAGCCATACCTGGTGTACTGTACTCCGACAGTGAGAGTAGTCTCAAGCTCTTACGCAATATGGAAATCCCCAGGAAGTCCAGGCATTTTGAAATCAAACTTGAGTGGTTAAAAGAACAGGTCAACAGGGGACTCTTAGTATTGTGTTTCCTCAAGGGTACGGATAACCCCTCTGATCTCCTAACCAAGTGTCTTGGCATTTCTGCCTTTGAGCATCACAGGAGTTCCTTGGGTTTTGAAGTCTCTGACGGACTGCTTGCGAGCTTGACTAAGGGTTTTCGTGATCTGATCTTGGTGGAAGTTTGTTGTAAAAGGGGGTCATCCATTGCTCAAGAAACCAAGAGATTGGGAATCCTATATTTGGGGATAACACAAGATATGGAATCTCCAAGTGTGTTCAGGGCTCTGGAACAGTATCTCAATCAATTCAGGAACCCCAAGAAAGTGTTTCTTCATGTTTTTTCTTCATGTTTCTTCACCATGTGCGTTTGGTTCGCCATTACGACATTTCAAAGGGGGAGATCATGAACCCACTGAAGCGGATTTTGATTGGGAACAGATTTTTCCACATGTTGGGAAGTACCTTGCATTATAGGGACTTATAGCTCTTTCGATCTCCCGTGGAGGAATGAGATCTGGAGTAGATGACTAAGGAGACATTGAAGAAAGCAGGTCACGTCTATGATGTGCCCGTACACTTGTGTTCCACAGGGTTTCGCACTGACCAAGGGGCGCCAGTTGGAAAGGTTTTGGGATTTACCTCGAATTCCGAGATTTTTGTCACGACCTTACAAAAGGCGTTTGGACAGTGTAGACGCACTGTCCCCCACGCTCCAATGAACGAAGTGTCCTGGAGCAGCACAGCTCGCTATAACAGCGCTTTGGCCCGTGGCATAGTTAAGAGCGCTATGGCAGCGCTAGCAGTGCTGTGATTCTTGTGATTCAACCGACAGAGAGAGCGTGAACAGAAATCATTTGTGATTTTGTGGTTTTTCGCAGTGATTTGACTCGCATTGCAACATTTGCGATTTCAGTGTTTGCTGTCATGTTTAAAACAAGTTTGCAAACAAACCTGTTGTGGGTCTGTTTGGTCCGGGTCCGCCCGACAGTGGTTTTTGCTACTTGCGTTTCTCTCGGATTTCCTGGGTGTTGCTTTGGGGACGCTATATATAGGGTTTCTTTTTACCGTAGCTGACGCCCGGTGGGATCCTGAGCCATGTCTAAGCCATCTTTCACTGCCGCAGAACAGAGGCAGCTGGACTTGCTTATGGCAAAGAAAGCTCAAGCAGTGGAAGCATCCAAAGCTTTGGCAGGACAGTCTTCTTCGATGACAGATGCAGCCAAAAGGCGTTGCACTGCAGATGAGGATTCATTGCATTCTTGGGATGAGGGAGAATTCATCTCCGAACAGCTAACGCTTGAAGCGTTGAAGGCTTCTGAGGAATCAGCTGGATCTCCCGGGAATATTCCTGAATCTACCGAAGAGCCGAAGCATCGCGATCCTTCTGCACCTTGTCCGAAAGGTTTGACCTTCGATCAGTGGTCGAAAACTTTGATCACTATGACCAAGTACAAGAAGGATAAATTTTCCTTCAAGGAAATCTATATGAAGGCTGCGGCTGATGTGGATTGTCGCCGTTATTGCTCATGGTTGCTCAAGACTTACGCAACCACAGAAGCTATGGCAACAACTACGAGCAGTGATGGATGCCCTGTGTTGGTGAAGCAACCAGTGACACAGGCTGTTGATCTTACACTATATCTTTCTGCAGATGCTTTCAGTCCGAAGTGTGTGGCAAAACTGAGGGCTATCTGCGAGAGTTCAAGTGAGATCTGTCCTTGGATGGACATGTGAGGGAAGATTTTCGCAAGAATGGCAATCTGGCTGTGCCGAGTGGAAGATAGCAGTACCCCGGCGAAAGGGGAGAATCCAACACTCTGTCAGTCAAAGAGGCGAAGAGTACACCTGATGAAGACATAAGTACTTCTTTCAAGCTGCAACAATGTTTGAGGAGACGTGCAACTGCGTATGAATTTGCAAGTTTGATTTCTTTTAGTGCTCATGAGAAATACATTGACAAGTTGCTGAGACGACTTCACACTGAGCCACCTCCGAATTATCAGGCCACCAGCATGGCGCAGATCTTGCGTGCCGACCGAGAGGTGTGGGTCTACATGTCTCAGAATGTAGAGGACATCAAACAGCAAGCAGATGGGTCGCGCCCTGTAGACAAAGCCTTAGGTGAAGCACTTGCAGACTACAATGTGACTTTTCACTTGTTGCCACTGCCCTTGCCCAGTTCCAGTTCGTATGCACCAGTTAGGAACCGTGAGAACTTTCAGAGTGAATCCAACTACAAAGGCAAAGCTGGAGCCTTTGGACGAAAGGGCAAAGGGAAGTCAAAGGGATCTCAGGGATCAAGTGTTGCACCGCGTGGAATCAAGGGAGCGGTCGGAAGGGATGCCAAAGGCCGTGCAATCTGTTTCAACTATAATCTGGGTGAACGCAATGATGCCCCAGTAGGGGGAGCATGTCGCAGAGGAAGACACGTTTGCTTCAAGGCCAATTGTTTCAAGACCCATGCCTTCAGCGCCGCCCACGCGGATGAGATGCCGAAAGATGCGAACAACACCAATTGACAAAATGTGTTGGAAGGTTTCACAAAAAGCGATGCAATTCTCTTAGAGATATTCGCAGGTACAGCAGGTGTCACTGCAGCCTTCAAGAGGTGTGGTTTCGAAAACTCCATAGCTGTTGACAAGACACGGTCGCGAGGTTCATTGGCTAGTGTTTTCCCGTTGGATCTTACAAAGCCTCAGGATCAGATGGCTGTGATAGATTGGATCAAGCATCCCGCAGTGAAAGGAGTCTTTTTGGCGCCACCATGTGGCACCGCAAGCACAGCTCGACAAATCGAGCTACCGGGACAAGACGCCCCTAAGCCTCTGAGGTCGTTGGAAGAGCCAAACGGTTTATCAACTATTCAGGGCAATGATTTGCTCCGTGTAAGCGCTGCAAATATTTTGCACGAATTTACAGCAGAGGTGATGGATCTCTGCACCAAGCTTGGAAAAGCGTGCATGGTGGAGAACCCACGTGGCAGTCTTTTCTGATTGACCAGGTGGTGGGTGGAGTGCGAGAGCAGCGATCAACGTTACGTGCAGGACCATCAAGCTTGTGTATGGTGCTCAGAGGGCGAAATGGACCAGATTGACTGCAAACTTTGAACATGTCCATGCAATTTCTTTGATTTGTCCTGGCAACCATGAACACCTCCCGTGGGGAATCCTTCGAACTTGCTACCCCACCAAACTGTGTGAGGCAATCGTGCATGCATTTGTGTTGCGCTTGTTAGAACAAGGCTTGAAATTCAACAAACAGCCTACCTTGCAGCATGCAGCAAAGGCGGCGACCATGCATCAAACGCCTGCCCTGAAGCTCCCTCCTTTGGTGCCTCCGTACAAATCACGTTGCGTTTCCTTTTTCCTGGATGACAATATGGCATGGCCATCTACTGGTTTCGAGTTGCAGTGTTTGAAACAGCCCCACGAAGTAAAATTTGTAAGCGTGGAACTTTTTCATGTTGCCAAAAGAGTTGATGAGGAGTTGCGTGCTTGGAAAATGGAATTTTCAATGCAAGAGTTTGAGAATGCACATGTGGAATTTGATAAGTTTGTGGTTTTTGGCATGCAGTGGGATATAATTGAATTTCTGGAAAGAGCCATGACGGTGAAACACCCTGTTTCAGCTTTGACAGCGTTGCCTGCGGAACTTCTGCAGGTTGTGGAGAGCTTAGTCACAATGGGCCCGCTGGAAGTGTCAAAGGTTAGATTGAAATTCTTTCAGAAATGGAATGCAAGGGCTAAAGAGCTGGAAGCGGAAGAACAAATGCGGGCAACTATGGACTCCGGCGTATCTTCAGCCGTTGCAGGGAAACGCATTTTGCTGTTTGAGGAAACGTTGCAATTTTAGAATTATCCGGATTTGTCGGTAGTAGATGAACTGCGTTTGGGATCTTCACTGGTTGGGGATGTCCCAACAACATCCATGTTGCCGCTGAAATTTACTCCTGCTGTTGTAACTACAGAGTCTTTGAAGTTGCAGTCAAAAATGCGCAGGGCCAAAATCCTTGCGGAACCGCTAGGGTCTGGAGACCATGAGGTGGATGTTGAAGTCTGGAACCAAACTTTGGATGAATGTGCAAAGGGTTGGCTGAGGGGGCCCCTACCCTCCTGGGATGTTCCAGAGGATGCCCCTATTTCCAAACGATTTGGTTTGCGGCAGCGGCACAAGAATCGTTTGATTGACGATATCACTGAGTCATCGGTCAATCAAGCAGTTTCAGTTTTCGAAGCGCCAGTGCTGCACACAGTGGATGTTGCTTGTTCTTCAGTTTCTCATTTCTTCACAGTTTCTGGTGGTCTGGGTCTGCCGTGTGACTTGGAAGTCCGTACATTTGACCTATCAAGTGCCTACAGACAAATTGCCCTGAACAGTGAAGGGCGCAAAATGGCGTACATAAGGGTATTTAACCCGGAATCCGGACAGTGGGCACTTTTTCAGGTACAAGTTTGCCATTTGAAGCAGTCAGGAGCGTACACTCATTTCTTAGAGTAGCAAGAGCTGTGTGGTGGCTGGGAGCAGTTGGATGTGTTTTGCCTTGGTCTTCATTTTTCGATGATTACATTGTTTTCAGTCCACCCTGTCTTGCGAAAGGAACCGACTTAACTGTCTGTGCTCTCCTCAAGTTGCTTGGATGAGTGTTTGCTCAGGAGGGAAGGAAGTGTATTCCATTCAGTCCTTCGTGTGAAGCTTTGGGAGTCATTTTTGATTTGTCATGCTCTTCAACAGGCGATTGCAAAATCTCGAACACAGCTGCTAGAATCCCAGAAATCAAAACCGAAATCGAAAGGATCCTTGGAACTGGCTGGATTTTGCAAGTGGAAACACAGAAATTGCGTGGCAGGATGCAATTTGCGGATTCACAGATATATGGTCGCGCCGGCAAGAGGCGCACTCGCACGTTGCGAGACTTTGCTTGCAGAAGAAGGTCCAAAATCTCGGAAAAGGATGCAAAATTTCTGAAACTCTTTGTGCAGCTGCTTGAGGATGGTGGGCCCCGCAAAGTGACCGCTGACTTGGACGAACATGTCGTGATTCTCACCGACGCTTGTTATGAGCGGGATGCAAGAGAACTGCCTTGGGGATTGGGTGAAGTGTTCTTGGATCCGACAACTGGTAAAAAACAATTTTTCTCATGTGCTTTGGACGAATCGAAGCGGGCCTTGCTGGGAGAACAATCGAAAGAGCAGATCATCTTCGAAGTTGAAACCTTGAGTGCAGTCCTAGCGCATTTTCTTTGGATGTCTGATTTGAATGGAAAGAAATCATTTCTGTATGTGGACAATGAGAGAACCAAATTCTGCCTCATAAAAAAAGCCTCTGAGAACGAATTTGTTGATGCGTTGACACAAATTTTTGTTGAGCACGAAACTACAGTCGAGACACTATGCTGGATAGCAAGAGTGAGTTCATTCAGCAACATTGCGGACGCACCGTCTAGAGGCGATACAATCTTGTTGCTCCACTTGGGATACGAAGATATTTTAATACATGCATATGTCGCTTTGGAACAAATACGTGCTGCCATATCTTTGAAGATGGGGAAAACGGCTGGCAGCATTGTGAACCCCACAGATAAAAGTGAGTGAGCTGACAGTGAACGGCGTTGAAGGAATAAGCGGCAGTCACGTGTGACATTGTATTATTCCTGAATGTGATTTGAGTTGAGCAAATCAAGTGAACTTCATTTCCATCTGATACACTATGGTCCAAGTGGAGGGTAGCGGTGGGATCCGCTTTTGACGTTGCTGCTTCTGGCCCTCCATCCGACCCCTTGCACCACCTGTACGTTCTGCCGTGCCCACAGCCAAAACGGCTGGCAGCATTGTGAACCCCACAGATAAAAGTGAGTGAGCTGACAGTGAACGGCGTTGAAGGAATAAGACCAGCGTTTTTCTGATTTTTTGGAGGGGTTTGACCTGAAGGGATTGGTGCTGCAATTCACATGACTTCGACAATGATGCCCCAAATAATTTTGGTAAGACAATTCCATAACCCATCCATTTAGGAACAGTTTATACCACCTATTCAAAATGGTGAAATTGGGGATGGTTTATTATTGTTTTGCCAACATTAGGTGTTTTGTTCGGACGGTTCTGGGGCAGATTTTCGCAAAAAAATGCCTGATTTTCCAGCCATGTCAAAATTTGACGCATGGTGTCACATTTCTTGGTCTTGTCTTATGGATCTTTAATCAGTTGAAAGGACAGGAACCAGCATCATACCAGTGAACAAATGAATCATTCCATGTTCTTTTCCCATGCTGAGGAATGGAAAAACACCTAAAATACACGGTGTTCACATGTGTTTCCTCGAAATTTTTGGGAACATATCGTTCGAAGCGCCAAATCTGGTGGCCTCACCCAGCCATGTCCTGCGGATGCGCTGAGCCCTATGCTGCCACTTGGTTTTCAGGAAACATGACTGTCACGGGAATTGGATTGGGGTAACCATCCCTGAATGGTCAGGAACTCTTACATCATCCCAATACATGGTGAACAATGGCTACCAATAAAAGGCAAGCACCATATTAGAACTCTTCATCTGGTTTCAAGGTGCTGAACGCAATAAACATGTATATGAAAGTTTATCCAGTCTATAACCAACTTCATATGGGATTCGGGTTCCATATCTGGGTCCGACCATAAAGCTTGGCCGGGAACCTCTCGATGACAGGTAAGGGCGGTAAGGGGAACTCCCAAAATGCAACGGCTCATTCAGATCAATTCAGGTACCCAAAATCTCGGTATTATACCGCATAAAACAATTTCTTGGGAGGATATTCATTTACATAGACCTAGGCACTAGATAGACAAACCTTATATACATAGACCTTACACAAGTTAGGTACCTCCAACTCAGGTTCCTGGACAGTTTCTTTGAAATAGGTTTTTTTTGAATGATTCGCCAGCCTTGTGACAAAGGTTAGCTGGTTCTAGAACACGTCCAAAGATTGATCAACCTCCATTTGGTCTGAACATGGGGGTCGGGAATGAGGTATTCTGTTTTCAGACACACCCATTTCTTTGTTGAACTGTTGCTATCCAATCCCTTTTGCCGCAAACATTTGCCAACAACTGCAAACATACTCCCCAAGATGCTGTTCCATTATATTTCACGTTATACAATGCTGGTAGATTCCAGAACCATTTTGGTGGTATCCCGTTTTGATCGGTTTGGACCCAAAATTTTTGCTTGGAGTTTTTCAAAACACCGTGTATTTTATTTTTGGCAGCATCCGCATACTAATGATAGATTGTCATAGAATTCTTGGTGAAACCATAATTTTTGATGTTCTTAGATTCCGAACTCATCATGTTGTTGCTGTATAGATATTTGCTAGCAACTAGCTGGGAACCGCTTCCATCTAATTGCTAGCAACTAGCTGGGAACCGCTGGCAGCCACTTCCAACTGGTTGCTAATGGCCGAATATTTCGGATATCATATGATTATGATGCAGTTCTTATTTTGGGATTTGCCATGTTCTAAGTCTAGCGATATTCTTCAAGTTAGTCTGTCATGTAATGTTGATTACATGTACTACCTTGCCAAAAAATACCTTTCATTTCACCTTATGAATTTCTAAAAACGGCGCCTACATACTTTATCCATCATCTTTTCATACCATGTGACATGTATGGATACGTGCTGTTCAGGATGATGATCATTTGAATCAAGGACTCTTTCACACATATGTTCGCACTTTCTTTGGTCCACAGTTGTGTCTTCATTTTGGCTTTTAGGTTGTGTTTTTAATTGTCCTTTATATAGGTATTTTGTATGATTTTTCTGTTTTCATTTTGCAATTGGTTTCTACATCTTTGCAAGTAGCTGGGAGCGGCTTGGGAACTATGTTTGTAAGGCCACAGACAAACAGGCTGAGCCAGTGCCCAATATATATATATATATATCTACCATAAAAAGGATGATTTGCCCAGCTAAGACCTTCATTTATTGATATTTATTGAGGATTTCCCATTGCCATTCCCATCTCGCAACTGAGGCCACCAAGGCCACCAACTCCCAGCTCATCCTTCCGATTGTGAAACGCCAAAATTTGTCGTTTCACAATCGGAAGGGTGAGTTTCAAAAAAGTCGAGGTCTGTGCGGTGGCCCAGTGACTGGCCATGAAAAATCAACGATTTTGGAAAGGAGTTGACACGATTTGACAGACTTTTTCAATGGTTTGACATGATGTATCCTGGCATGGTTTAAGATGTTTGAAGTGACAAAATTGTGGTTTAAGCGACAAACATGGGGATTCAAACAACGACACTTCACACCAAAATACCATCTAGTTATTCAACATAAGTATAGGAAATCACTATTTTAATAGGTAAGTCATCATGAATCATCTATATATCAACCATTTTCCATAGCTATATTAAATAACCAGACGGTACTTGTTAGTTACCTATCAATGTCCGTCCACCCATCACCCACTTGTCCCATAGGTGCCGTTTAACCCATCCGTCCACTGTTTATCCTGGTTGGGGCTGGGCTTGCAATGTTGGATTCCAACAATCCCCATTAGGTATGGGAGAAATTGTCATGCATATACGACATTTTATGAACATGTAGAATTTTTCGTATGTTTTCAATGCAATTTACGTACCTGACTAGCAATCTCCAGCAAGCATCGTCAAACCATATACGGATACATTTACACTTATTCATTCTTTATCTATCTATTTGTCTATTTGTTGTTGATTTATTTATTTATTTCTATTTTTTTTTCATTTATTTGATTGTACACTATATCACATTTCTTCACCACATAATTCTTTTCAATTTACCATGGTAGGGTTGTCTGACAATGATGTGCCTCAAAATCAGATGGTCCCTTATCTCCATTCTGAAAGGTGGCCATTTTTGGACATCCCGTAATGACCAAACCCATATGGTGCCCTGAAATATTTCTCCCTGAAGCACCAGGGATTTCACCCGACATTTCATGCGTCTAAGGTCGTTGCCCACTGCCTTCAAAGACAAGGAAGAGGCGTGAGCTCCAAGTCCCATGGATAGATAGTCCCTTCACCTAGATATTCAACATCCTCCCTTCTGGTTTAGCAGGGAACCACATATGACTGGGACCTTTTTCGGAGTCTTTGATAGATGGGATTCTCAGCCATTCAATGGGACCACCATCATAGAAATAGGGGGGTTTCGACTATCAAAGATATGGAGATAGAATTGACAAAGGATGGTTAGTGATCATTGGGGATTACAGCCATATTGGGAATTGTCTTGGCCCATGAAGTGGGAATCACCATTCACCAAATACAGGATTTGCAATAGGCTTTTTGACGCTGCACATATTATGCGTGATGTTGTGGAATCATCCCAGATGTATTGAAGAAATGGTTCACACAATCCCAAGATAATGGTTACCATTGGTGGGAATCATCCTCGAACATGTCCAAAGATGACATGCTTAAGATTTAGGTGTGTCTGATATTTAGCCACTCCTTGTTGCGTATATATAGATAGATTAGATTAGGTACTTAGATATATACAATTATACATATATATATATATGTATGTATGTATGTATATATATATATATATATATGCACACATATCTCCCCCGTAGGGGTTGCCCAAGTTTGTTAGCTAAATTGGTTACTAATATTTCACTAGGGGTTATAGTACATACATCTATAGCAACCCCAAAGTAGATAGAAAAGTGGTAAACCTGGAAGCATGAAGTCAATCTCATCCAGTTCACGTCCTGGTTGCACACGTTTTGGCATTTTGGGGGTGTCTTTTTTGGGTTGCTATAGATATATCTACCACGAAGATAAAGTTAATCCAATTCCAGCATCTATAGATGATTCTCCCAGCTATAAACCTCCATTCAGTTCGGGGATTTCCCAGCCAGCCATGCTTGATCACCGGAGGGTAATTCCATAAATGACTGCTATTAACCAACTAACCATTAGTCACCATCAACCACCGCTAATCATCCTCATTAACAATTATTCACCATTTCAATAGATCATTTTCCAATAAAAAGAGTAATTATAGCTATTCATCCCCATGAATCATCATTAAGTCACGATGTAATCGCCATTTAGCAATGTTAATCACCATTTGATCACCATATTCATCGTCATCAATCATCATATCACCATAGTAATCATCATGAAAATCACCGTTAATTACCATAGTAGTCCTCAAGTCATTAATCACCATTAATGTGGGACTCACCCAATTTCCAAAGTCCCCAAGTCATCAGCTCCCAGCAAAAGGCCACCAGCTCAGATTCCACGGAGTTCACGGAGTCCACTGGCAGGGAGCGTTGCCTCAAGCCACGCGCCAAGCCGCGCGCCAAAGGGGAGGAGTTTCGGTGTGGCGGCCCAGTGGCCGGACATGTTTCAAGTGTTTAAAACAGGGATTTCAAGGATTTCTATCGTAATTTTTTCATGGTTTATGATTTTTTGGACATGACTTGGCAGGATTTGACCTGATTTAACATTGGAAATGACCATGATTTGTCGTGATTTAAGATGTTTTGACATGAATTGACATGGTCTGACATGATTTTTACATGTCTTGATGTGGCTGACAAAAGTGTGGCTTAAGCGACAAAATGGGGGTTTCAAACAATGACTATGGTTATTTTAGCCATGACGGCAAGTGACTAAACCAGTAAACAAAGCGATTTAAGCAAGAACTGGATGGGGAAAAACATATTGGAAATGACCAAACGCTTTGGCTGAAGTTTTGAACGTGTTTCATTTTCCCGATTCTCAACCATTGAGGTATGGCAGCATGCACATGATCGGACCTCACTGCGTGTGGCTGCTGGATGCCCAGGGGCTTGAGGACAGCTGTTGGGGACTGCTACAAGTATGTTTTCAACTTTGGAAAGGCCAGCCGTGTTAAAGTTTTGTTTGACAGGGGCCAAGCCCAGTTTGACATGCAGCTTGTGGCCCTTCCAACGGAATCAAAGTCTGAAGATATTCTCTGCCGAGGCCGCCGTGGCCGCCCGCGGCTTCGCAGGAGGCATCTCAAATGGATGCTTCGAATTGTTTACTGATTAAAAGATGCCAATCGCTTCAATTTGCTGGTGAAATCCAAATTCTGTGTTCATCAAATGCTTTTTGTTTGAAGATTAAGTCATTTTATTGATCTCTTTTTTTGATGGTCAAATGCATTTTTTCCTAGAAAACGTCGCGCATGTTCTCGCACCAGGATTGTTCAGACTTTTCTGACACTCCTGAGATTGCGACGGCGCGGCCTCCCTGTTGTGTGGCCTTATTTTTGGGTTGGGACGTGGAGAAAAAACAATCTGTTTTTACTTATTTACATTACGAGGTTGTGCACCCCAGATATAAGTATATAAGTTGCTTTCCAACCCACATTCACCAGTTCGAGATGTCTACAGTAAACCGTACTTATGTTGCTTATAGGCCAACTTACCTAGCGATGGGCCATCATTGAATATATGTATACATAACATATATATATATATATGTCAACAGTTGTGAAAGGCATGACACACGATGCTGTGCTCAAGCTGATGAGTAGTTGGATTTCGGTGTTAGGACAGGTCATTGGGGTCACTCGGGAAGCAGTCCAAACCAACTTGTGGGGGCTAGCCTGCCCTTTCCATTGCCAGAGCTCTTCCCTTCCTCATTTGGCACTTTCCTTCCTGCTTGGCACCCTCTTTGGATCCCTGCTGACTGTCCTCCTCATCTGTTGGATTTTCTCCTTCCATCCACCACCAACCCCGGTTTCCGAGCCGGCTCCCAGGGTCTTTGCAAATCACCTCAGGAGGAGGTTAGAGGGGTACCGGCCCCTCTTGAATGAGCAACAATAACTCTGAGATCCGGGAATTGGTGCGAGCCCTCAACAGGCTCTCCTTGGCGATTGAGGATTCCGGCCGAGCGGGGTCAAACGACTGGGAGGTGGTCACAGAGGCGCCAGAAGAGCCTGCTCCAGTCCCTGTCCCTGTGGGTGACTATCATACTGCTGCTGAGCAGTTGCCTCCCTGCCCTCCTCATCTCCTTCGTCTCGGCAGAAGGCTTGTGGCTGGGGATTACTCAGTGGAATACAGGATCAAGCGGGCCTGGGAGGCAGGCTACTGGGCATCTTTGGTGTTGGCAAGGAGATTGGATCGCCCCAGGGCAAGTCTCCCTCTCAACATCAGACCCTGCATCTACATCATCCTCCGAGCACCAGGGCTCCAATCCCCCACCAGGGTATCTTCCAGTGAGGAGACACTTTGCCACGGCTTTCCATCCATCGCAGAAGCGGAGACTTACTGCGAAGCTGCTGGGGTTGAGTTCCCTTGTCAGCACCAATGGAGGCGATGGATTTGTCAGTGGAAGCTGGAGGAGATGCGCCGGTGCGAGCCGTTCTAACATGGCCTCCAGAGGAAGGAGCCCAGCAGCATTCAGTTCAGGTTTTTGTGATTATGAGACGCCCGGGAGGCGTACTACTTGCAATGCCCGAGAACATCGTAGAGGACTTCTCGCTGCGGGATCATGCGCAGCCCAGAGCAGATGGCCTTGTTCCACTTGTGGGCCCTTACAGAACCTTTTCAGTTCCTTTGTTGGTCACAGGAGAAGATGGGCTTTTGGTAGGATCAGAGGAGATGTGCAACGTTTTGGTAGTGGATATGAGCTTCCCCGGAGTGGAAGAGTTTCTATCACCTTTTTCAGAAGATGCAGGCGATTTAGATTTGGTCAACCATTTTATCAACACAGATCCAGGAGCTCGCCCCAGCTTTCCAGATTTGCTTGCGCAGGTCTCAGCGTGGGTTGCCGAGGAGCTGGGAGAACGTCTGACTTTTTATTCAGCACAAGAGGAAGAGGAGGAGGATGTTCCAACTCCAGCTCGGCGCAGAGACAGGTCCCAAGCTGGTGTTCCCGTTGGTTCTACTCCGCCCGCAAAGGCACCAGGAGTAGCAAAGGCTGGGGGCAAAAAACCCACAGTAGCCACGTTGGCGGCCCAGATGGAAACAATCCTCAGCACATTGCCAGCCCTGACCCAGCAGTTGGCAGCTGTCACAGAAAGGCAGAATGCCATGGACAGAGCTTCTCCGTCCTCTCCTCCTCTCCAGCCACCGTTCAGGCCCATTGCAGCCACCAGAGCCTCCCAGCCAGTCTCCTCTCTGTTGCATGCCCGGGCAGTTCCTCGCCCCACAGACAGCTTGGATGCCTTGGTGGGACCTCCCCCAGCTTCCAGACATGTTTCATGGGAGTCTCCGATAGCGCAGCAGGTCAGGCTGCCAGAAGACGAGCCATACGACCCACTCAATGCAGCAGGGGAGATGGGAGACCAATCACCCATGGCCATGGCCATCCTCGAACAGAGCAAGGCCCTGCGAGCTCTCATGGTGCACTTCCACACAGCAAGTTCAGACCCTATGTCCGACCTTTCCTCCTCAGGACCCACCACGGGCGTCAAGGGCACAATGGCCCGCGAAAAACTGCAGAGGGAGCTTGCAACCGGCTCAGGTCAGTTTTACCTCAGGGTGTGCCAATCCATCCGGCGCCGGATGGCTCCTGCCTCCAAGACACCTTCAAGTCTTTCAGAGGCCAGAGGAACTTCGTTGCTGGAGTACCTAGAGCGCTATGGGGGCTTCGGGCAAAATCGGGAGCTTGGTATGGTACAATGGTCAATAGCTCACGCCTTCGATGCAGCGGCCAGGGAAGAATGGGGAGCCGTGCAAGACCACCTTGCTTTGACGGCAGTGATGGTCGAACAAGCCAGTCTGGACAACAACAGGTGGCACCTTGCATGGCTTCTGAGATTGTTGGACGATCCTCCCCAAAATCTGTGGCTAAACCGCAGTCAGACAGCCACGGGGGCGCGTCGACCTTTTGCGCCCCTATGCAGTCCCTCATGGGCCACGACAGCGCTGGCCTATATGAAGGAGGCCGAAGTTTTGCAGACAAAACGACAGGAGCTGTTGGGGGCAAAGCCTGCGGGCACATCAGATGGGACCCCAAGTGCAAAACCAAATCCAAAGCGCAAGCCTGGAAAAGGAAAAGGGAAGCAGAGCAATCAGCAGGATCAAACACAGGAGGAGGGGTGAGCAGGGCATCTGTATGTTCAGGTGGCGGAAGGACATGTCCAAGTGACCGCTGTTACTGGAAGTCCCTGCACAGACAGATGCCATGCTCTCCCCCTCTAGCTCCAGAAGCCCAACGGTCAGCGCAGCATGCAGAGGACACCAAGACTTTCAATGGTAGCCCTCTCAAAGGTTCCAGTGATCAGCCTTGTTCCCAGAGGAGTCGACAAAAAGGCCCAAAGGGGGCGAGCGCTGTTTTGAATTCAATTAGTACAGAGACAGAGGAACAGTTCCTGAAGGGAGAAGACTTGGTGTCCTTTTCTTTTTCCTTTGTCGATTGGTGCATGTCCTTGACTAGATGGTCTTTGAAAAGCCGTACAGGTTTTGGCCATTTCCTGTCAACAACACTCAGCCTCACTAGGGACGGGCCAACTGCCGCCCCTACCGCCTTGTTTCCTCTGCCCTTGCCGGTCGTCAGACCCTATGCAGAGTGCCCTGAAGGTTCAAGAGGTCGTACAGTTTATGATGTGGCGCTGGATCGAGCCTTGCATGTGATGATCAGTGCACTGAACTATATGTACTGGTCCAGGTCCAGTCCTCCTCTTGACCTCCTCAGGAGGCAGCCCAACGAACTTCAGGCCGGGGCAATTGCAAAGCTTCGGCAGCTGCTTAAGGCGTGTGATCCCGGCGAGCCAATCCAAGTGGCTGGCAGCGGGAGAAGAAATTTGCAGCTAATGGCTCGTCTCCAAGAACTTGCATTGGCCGCAGAAAGTTTGGGTCTGATGCGCAGACCCTATCAAGAGCCAGAAGAAGTTGCAGTGCCTCTCAACAATCTTCAGCATCCACAGCTCAATCCTTTCTCCAATCTCCAGCCCTCTAGACTCAAGATCAGCGGCAGAGGTCATTGGGACGTGCGGGATTTTTTGGATCCAGAGCTTTATATGCCTTTTGTAGAGCCACAGTCAATAGAGCTTGAAGCGCCAGTTTTTGAGCGGGGGTTGCCAAACTTTTCATTTGACAAGCCTGACACTGTTTTTGAGTTGTTTCAGAAATGGGATGAACTTGGACTGCTTGTTTTGCATCCTCGCAGCGAGATTACAACTGGCGATAGTGGTAGAGTGAAGATCTTCAACTCCTACAAGAGCTCAGCCCATGACAGGCAGATTGGAGATAGACGTGAACGGAATGCCTGGGAGGGCAAGATTCCAGGCCCATCCGCTGCTCTACCAGTTGGTCCATTGATTGGTAGGTTAGTTGTTCCACCAGGTTTTGGACTCATCACATGCGTCACAGACAGGTCCGACTACTATCATCAGATAGCAGCAAGCTATGAGAGGAGTAGGACCAATGTGGTGTGGCCTCCCATGCCTTTGGCGAAATTCCTTGAGCTGAGGGCCTATGATGCCTACAAGAAGAGGGCCACGGAGCGCAAGCGAGCGAGAGACAGGACAGTAGCAGGAGATTTTCTGGGTGGTTACCGGCCAGGCATTTTCTCCCTGGATCCGGCTACAGAGGTTTTTGGCGCATTTGGTGCAATCTTGCAAGGAGATCACTTAGGTGTGGAGTTTGGGATATCAGCGCATGTGGGACTCCTTCAATCGGCCGGCTTGCTTGGCACGAGGGGCCGCCTTGTCGCAGATGCCCTGGTCAGACCAAGCCAAGTCTACCAAGGACTCTGCATTGATGACTTTTTCAGTATTGCGCCAGTCCCTTTGTCAGAACTTGAATCACCTGGAAAAATCGAAACAAATCCTGCGAAGAGTGCGTTTGACCGAGCAAAGAAGGTCTACGCTGACTATGGGCTTGCGGGCTCTGACCCCAAAGATGTGATCAACTCAGTACGGGCAACTGTGGTTGGAGCTCAAGTTGATTCAAGAGCCTGGGTCGCCAAACTGGGTTTTTTACCTGTCGGTGCACCCGTGTCAAAGAGGCTTGCTTTGTCATGGATTGCAGCAACTTCGGCACGTTTGCCGGTGACGTCAGATGCTTTGCACTCCTCGCTGGTTGGTGGCTTGGTATCGGTGTTTTGCTTTCGCAAATGTTGCATGTCTTTTTTGCAGGAGGTGTTCAAGGTCATTCCAGCAGAAGAGCTTTGCACGGAGAATCCCAAAAGCCGACCTCTTTCGAGACAAGCTGCTGAGGAGATGATCCTGTCAGCGGTTTTGATCCCTTTGGCCCATGCAGATGTCAAAGCCCCTTTTCACAAGTGGTTGTACGCTTCAGATGCTTCTACAGCGAAAGGTGCCTTCTGTCAGGCGGTTGTAGAGGAGAAGCTACTTCATCCGCTGTGGTTGGCAGGAGATTTCAAAGGAGCACCAACTTTTTTGGATTCATGGCAAAAGCATGAGGTCAAGGAGTTTGAAGGGCTTGAGGAGGAAGATTGGCTTGGACTTGTCCATGATCCTCCGCAGTGTGAGAGCAGTTCAGCCAGCGCATCTCCCTCGAGACCTTTGGCGCAGTACTATGACTTCATTGAAGTTTGTGGGGGATCTGGCGTTGTTTCAGAGCAAGTTGCTGCACTGGGCTATGTTGTAGGGCCAATCATTGACTTGACCTACTCAGAGCACTACGATTTGTTGGATCTGAGAGCAGTTGAGTGGCTGCTTTTCATGGTACAGCATCGCAGAGTCAGGTCAGTTGCGCTTGAGCCCCCCTGCACTACTTTTAGCCCAGCAGCGTATCCTCCTTGCAGAAGCTACAAGGTGCCGAGAGGTTTCAATCAACGTTCATCAAAGGTGTGGGTTGGCAACAGACTTTGCTTTGCTTGTTTGACCATTTTTATGGCGGCTGCATATGCGATGGTTCTTGCTTTGCTGGAGACTCCTCGCCGTTCAAAGATGGCTTGGTTGGAGGAATGGCGATGGCTCCTTGGTCTGCCCAATGTTGAGGAAACCTACACAGCCTCTTGCTCTTACGGCAGTCCTTTTCAGAAGGAATTTAGGTTTCTGACATGCAATATGAGGTCAGGTAGCATCTGCAAACCCTGCACTCGAGACCACCCTCATACAAGAATACAGGGTCAGTTGACAAAGGGATCAGCTGTCTACTGCCCTGGCTTGGCAAAAGCTTTGGCTCAGCTTTTGCAAAGCACTTGGAGGTTGAGAGGAAGTTTTTGCAACAGCATGCGTTGAGGACCGATGGTTTGGAGAGTGTTTTTGTGAACGAGCTACTGAAGTCAGCGGAATGGAGAGTCCGAGGTGTTTGGAAATGGACAGGAAATTCCCATATCAACATTTTGGAGACATCAGGGGCTCTGAGAGTAGCAAAAGAATCAGCGGTCAGAGGAGGAGGTAGGACAGTTTTGTTTTTGGACTCGAATGTTGCAGTCCGGTCCATAGCAAAGGGAAGATCATCAGCCAGGGCTCTTGGAGCACTTTTGAGGAAGATTGCGTGCGTATCCCTGGCATTTTCAGTTTTCCTTTCAGTCCATTTCTGCCCTACCAGACTCAACATCGCTGATGATCCTACCAGGTCAGTCCCCCTCAGATCAAAAAGACCTGGTGCCAGTTTCCTGAGCATGCTTGACTCTGAAGAGCTCTTCTGCCTGGCCGAGTTGCCAAAGCTTCGTCGGTGGATTTCCAATTGGACTTGCCTCTTCCTTGGACTTTGCCTTCGCAACAACTTCCGCTTTGGCTCCCTTCAATGCCCATCTCCTCGCTTCAGGTCTCCGCTTCCTCCAGTGGACTTTTACCATCACATCTTGGATTTTGATTCAACCCTCGGCTTCCCGGGTGAAGGTCCCCCAAGGCCTGTAGGAGTAGCTAGCTTTCTTTTATGGATTTTGCTGGTTGTAGGGTGCCATGGCATGCGACCACGGAACAAGGATGATGAACGGCGTGCTAGTTTGCGGCAGCCGAATTTTCTGCACCCTGGGCGTCCAGTGACAGCAGTGACCAGGACAAATCGAGATAAGTTGCTGGAACAGTTCAAGGTGTGGTTGCTGCAAAAGCATGTTGAATTGGATGTTTTGCTTTCATCAGCGTACTCTGAACCGGAGACACTAGTGTCTTTTCTGGTGGCCTATGGTAGAGAACTGTACTCAGCAGGACGTCCATATAACCACTATGCTGAAACAATCAACGCCATTGCTGCAGCCAAGCCAACTGTGAGACGCCTTCTCACAGCGGCCTGGGACTTGGCTTTTTCATGGGTCAAGCAGGAACCTGGAGAGCATCATACAGCATGTCCTTTTCAGATTTTGCTGGCGCTGCTGAGCACTGCAATTTTCTGGGGATGGCCTGCAGTTGCAGGCGTACTGGCCTTGAGCTGGGGTGCTGTTTGCCGCATTGGTGAGGTCATGTCAGCTTTGCGGCAAGATTTGGTCCTGCCGGCAGATGTTCTTTTTTCCAGCAATGTGGTCTATCTGAAGGTGCAAGAGCCGAAGACACGCTACAAAGCGGCGCGTCATCAGATTAGCCGCTTGGACTATGAGGACCTTGTTTCCCTGGTGTCATGTGCTTTTGCTGACCTTGCGAGCGGAGAGAAGCTTTGGCCTTTTTCGGGTCAGTTGCTGCGGACCAGATTTCGCCAACTTCTTGCAGCACTTGGCCTACCCACTCAGGCACAAGGTCAGCAGAGGCCTTTGGATCTAGGATCTATGCGTGCAGGAGGGGCGACTCATCTTTTAATGATTACAGAGGACTCAGAAGTGGTTAGGCGGCGGGGCCGCTGGCTTGCACACCGGACAATGGATGTGTATTTGCAAGAAGTGGCGGCCACCATTCTGTTTCCCCACCTACCAGGGAACGTGAAGGCAAAGGTGCTCCAATTAGCCCATGCCTTTCCTGGTCTTTTGGAAAAGATGAAGCTCTTTTATTCTGCCAAGATCCCTCCAAGCGCCTGGTATCATCTCCTTCGGATCAACAGACGGGAGAGACGGGTCAATGAATGATGGGCTAGCATCAGCAAACAAATCATGCTGGTGCTGCAGAGAAAACAACGCACAGTGAGGCAGAGTAAAAGGAGTGGCC